>JAPMOQ010060156.1:397187-431717 GCA_026543055.1 Argiope trifasciata
TTCCCGCCAAATACTCTTGCCAACAGATAACATGTTTTTTGCAAACCCAGACTAATTACTCCCTACCCCCTTTTTTCAATGGGCTTAGAGTGATTTATTGGTCTTTTATGACCTGTACGAAAGTGGTTAGTACGCATTTGTCCCAATACACCAGGGGACTACTCTGCTTCGCAGAGTAGCGCCAGTTGAAGTCCTGACCTGCCAAGAGGAAGAAGAGCTCATGCCATTCATCAACAGCTATGGCGAAACTTCCCTAAAATCCACGCCACTACAGGAGATAGCTTCTGATGTTGAAGCGGGCTCTCCTTCAACTGCAAGTCTTCTTGGAACAGTATACACCCTACGTCATTTTCCGTGTAAAACGAACGGACGTTCTTCCTTACCCTACGTCGAAATACGTGCAGCGCCCTTTTAAGACATCTTGGTGCTACGTCGATATACGTGTGGAACCCTTAGAGGGTTAATTTTCTTAAAAAATAAAATTAATGGAACATATGTAATTAAAGATTTAATCATTCTAAAGAAGATTTTTCATCATTTAGAGGTATGCTAAAATACTATGGTTTTGGCTAGAAATGAAGAATTATTACTCTTTATAAAGAACAAAAGAGACGACTTGGGTGTGAGCCATCACTTCTTGTATACTATTAAAGAAAAGAATTAATTATAAGCATTGCTATTTAGATTTTTAAAAATTAATTACATTTTTTTATTAATGAATTTGAAGAAATGTATAAAAATATTGAAACTTTATTAAACCTAAAATAAATGCTTTTATTAATGAAATGCCAAGTGATCCTACAAATTAAGTACATTTAATCTTATCCTTACTATCCAATGATATTAGCTATTTAGAGAATATGCTCAAAACCTGTATACGAGCCTTGAAAATCTATTATTTTTTAGCTCCTCTGTATATCTTAAGAATAAAACTCATTATCATTTTTTTTTTTCATTCGGTGGGGATTTGTAGTCATCTCACCTGAAATTTAACTAATTTCTTGGCATAAAAAATCCCTTTTCATTCAAATCTTCGATTCGGTAACTGATGGGATCTGTTTTCAATACTTCTGAAATGATAAAAAATTTGATCAGTAAATAAGAGAATCTCATGAATGTTGTTATATATTGAAATATTCTTGTAGTATCACTTTTTAATTTCGTTTTTCTAATCAATTTTAATCGTTTTTTTATCATTTTATAAGTAAGCTTTTATAAACCATAAATTCCTTTTTTTCCCCTTTACTGGCTTTTGTATGTGTCATTTTTATAGATTTATGATAAGAATGTCATAATTTATCCAATAAAGGTATGCATCTTTTTTTCTCAATTATAAAATAAATATTGTCTAATTTTGTTACTAATTACACGATTAAAACGTTCAAAGACAACATTTAATTTCTTCATTTTCTGCTGCAAACCAGTATATATCATTATTATTTTTAAATAACTTTTAAACATTTTTATTAATGTATTCAGCTTCTTTATGTTAGATAAATTTCAGGCAGTCTTTCTTGAAATATCTTTTTAAATGGCTCAGTGGTTCGTCCTGTTTTTCTTTTAATTAGTATAATCTAAACATATTTACTAAATATATCATCTACTGTTAATAAAAAAATACCTTCATTATATTTACTAAAGAGTTTGATAAATAATAAATCAATTCGTTTCGCGACTGACCTTCTATATGCGAAACGAATACTCTTTTGAATTTAGAGTAAAGATTTATGCCTAATATAAACACTTTGAGAATGGACAAAATGTGTAACATTTTTTTGATTGACAAAATCTTCATCTACTTTTTCTTAGTTTTAATTCTTTAAATTCATCTTTTTTTTCTAAGTTTTATTTCTTTAAATTCATCTTTTTTTTCTTAGCTTTAATTCTTTAAATTCATCTTTTTTTTCTTCTTAGTTTTAATTCTTTAAATTCAAAAAATCCGGTTTCTAGATTATAATCTACTTTTTCTAGGACTTTCTATTTTAATCCGAAGGAATTAGTAATAAATATAAAGGATTTCACCCATAATCCTCTGGTTTTAGACCTTAGAAAACCGACTGCTTTAACTTCCACAATTAATGTACATTCCTTTCAAACTAAGGGTTCTTACTTTTGGAGTATCTTTCAAGTATTTTGTTTCTATGTGAGATTTAAATTTTAAATATGCACAATATGAAGAACACGGGTGATCTCTGGGCACGTGCAAGCTCCCGGCACTTAAAATTTCATTTAAGTTTATAGATACTTTGATGTAAAATTCTATTTTATGAAATATGATAACAGGTCGAATTAGTGATAACTGGGAATTAGCATGTGAAGTAGTAATGGGAAAAAAGAAGAAAAATATATAATTGTATTCGTCAGTTTCCAGGTTTCGAATTGAAGACCAGCAAAATGTCTTCTATCTACCGACCCACAAGTCTCTTGCTCAGAGCAGGAGTCTAAGACTCTTAATAAGATTAATCATTATAAATGAGATGAAAATCTCGTCTAATTGCAAAATACTAAGAATACAGATAATGTCTGCGCTTGTGCAAGCTATCGACTCTTAAAATTTCAGTTAAATTTATAGATATTTTTATGTTAAATTTTAATTTATAAAAGATGAAAATAGGTCGAATTTTTTTAGTAACTTTAGAATCAGCATATAAAATAATAACGGAAAAAGAAAAAAAAAAGAATATATAATTCTATTCCTCGATTCACAGACTCGAACTGGAGACCAGTAAAACGCAGAGCAAAGCAACATGTCGTTCTTGTTGGAGTCAGCCACTACAACAGGAGCAGAGTATAAAAAAAAGACATAAGATTAAAAAAAAGATTCTTTAGTGGACAAATAAAAGGTCTGTATCTTGTAGAGAATAGATCTACAGCCTACACAAGTCGGGGTCAGTTCTTTTTAATTAAAGCACAGACATCCAATAATAATTTATCCAAAAATACAGCGTACTTCCTGTTACAAAATGATCTAACCAAAAATGTTATTCTTCTGGGACCGATCACTGATTTGAATATACAGCATTCGGCCTCATTAGTCACAGAATCTATTTCAAATATATGCTTTATTACAGAATAAAGTTTCTCTATCGCAAGAAGTTTTGTTAAGAAATCGAATAAATTTTTTCTTGGAATTTAAATATTTAAGACAAAATTCCTTCTCAGATAATAATTTCCGAATAAATTTATATTTAACACCAATATGTTTCGTTTTATTATTCCCTGCATCATTTTTAGAAAAATGAATTGCAGCTTGGTTGTCACAATACACTTCAGGAATCTCAAAATCAATTAAGTTCCTTTAGAATTCTTGAATACCAAATAATACATTTTACACTCTCAGTTAAAACTATAAATCCTGCTTCCATTGAGCTTAAAGTCATATATTTTTGTTTTTGAGATTTCCAAGTTATGGGTGCAGTTCCAAAAAACATATAGCCACTTGTTGAAAGTCTATCATTTAACTTTTAAGCCCAAATAGAATGAAAATATATAGTTAACATATTACTTCTACTATCCGACAAATTTATCTTGTAGTGTCTGGTTTCAAACACACCATTTTATGCATTCACTAGGGCAGTCCAATAATGTTAAGTATATCCATTACAAAATTCTTACATTATTTACAGAAAATTCAATGTCCGACCTGGATCTATTGGCAATAAAATATAAGCATCCAATTTGAGTTCGGTACGGAAACTGTCTCCTCAGTTCCTTTCTCATTTTCTTTTCTTCTCTCGGGTAAGATACATCCTGCTTTCAAAGGTCATAAAAATCCCTTTTTAGGTTAATTTTTGAATCAAATCTTTTATTATTTGTATTTTGATGAAAATATACGCAATTCCTTATTGACACCAAGAATATATTTCACTGGTCCTAATTCGGTTATTTCTAATTTACTTTTCAAATCTGAAAATAAATTTTTAAGAACTTTCTCTAAAAAACTAGGTCATTTACATACACTAATAGAATACAACAAGTTTTAGCATATAAATCATTACATAGCTCAATTTGCTGAAAATCAGATTTTAGTAAAATCTTATTTAATTCCATATTCCATTGTCTTCCACTTTGATGTAAACCATAAATACTCTCCTGCAGCCGGTAAGCATGATTTTCACATCCTTTAACAACGAATCCTACTGGATGCTGCATATAAACAGCAGCAACAATTTTTCCATATGAATAGGCTGCTTTAACATCTATATGAGGGTGGTTTCCAGCTAACAAAACAAATAAAATTTTATTACATTAAAATTCACAAGTGGTGCAAAAACATCAGTAAAATCAACACCAGGTCTTTGCTTAAAACCTTGTGCGACTAGTCTTGATTTGTATTTCCTCAGGTTATTTTTCTCTTCATGCTTAATAATTTATACCCTCCTACAACCTAAAACTTTGATATTAGAATTTGGCTCGACTATATCCCAGAGCTTTCTACTCTGCATCATTTTAATATAACTTCATCCCATTTACTTTTATCTGGAGAAGATTCAGCATACGTTTTTTGGAATTTCGGAGGACGTCTATTCTCTTGCTTTTATGTCCAAGTTATTTTAATCTTCCGTTAGCTGAACAAGGAAAATATTTCCGGAAAATAAGTTTCATCATCCTGTAATTTTATATAACTTTTACATGCTTCCGGCATGGTGTTGGATCTCGCCAACCCGGTGGGTACAATAATAGGTGGGGGCACTTGCCCTCCCATCGATGACTGGATGTACTCCCTACGGGGAAGGTTGTGCTGTGGCAGGTGATGGCCATTAGTACTCAACCATAACTCCAGCCATTGTTGCTGTATGTCATCCGGCCATTCAGTCTTGCGAGGTTTTATCCGTCGGGAGGGTTGGAGGTCAGTTGTATGACTTTTCCAAAAAGTGACCATCGTGTACTATTAAATGAGCAATTTCATTTAGAAAAAAATTAATTATACAATAACGCAAATAGTACCTTTCGGTTGGATAGAAATGTGCTTTTTCCGGTCATTTAGTGACACTCAGACCACTAAAAAACCCTTTTTGATAGCTAATTCTCAAATTTGAAATCATGATTAGTTTACTCTGACAATGAATGTAACAGTCAGGAATAAACACTTCTACAACGACCCGTCCTCTAATTTGATCTTTAAAAAGGGGAATGAGTATGAACTGAAATTATCAAAAACATCAAAAACTTCTTAAGAAGACCAGGGCCTCACGATCTCAAGAGGCACCTACTCGAAATCACATAACCCACTCTCGATGTTTGAAAAACGAATGAATGTATTAATAAAATTAATGCCATGCAGAATAATACAAAATTATGTTATTGTCGAATAAAAGTAAATAATTAGTGAATTATTCTCTTCTAAATAATAAAACTCTTTAAAATTAATTATCCTTCTAAGATCATTTCAGAGTGATGAATTTCTATTTTATAAATTTATTTAATTTCAAGGATTCTCAGCTTTTCTTCATGACCAATACTCGAAGCTAAATTCTTTGAATGACAGAATGAAAACCCTATTATTCTTTAATCCGCGTATATTAAATTCCTTTCCTTTCATTAATCAGCGATGCTTTTGACGGCGTCAAGGAATTTGCTTTATTAAAACTTAATTTCGGTCGTTCTGTTATTTAAAAAAATGCCTTTCACCCTTTGAAGCGCTTAAGGGAAGCGAATATTGAATGCCCTTCGACATTCACCACCAGGCGCCGCTTTGTAGGAATAAAACGGCTTGCTCGTACCGCACTCGTCGATTCCTCCAAGATGGCGCAGCACCTATTCTCTCCGAGCGAGGAGATCTCGCGAAATGCATGGATTTCTTCAATGGAACGGTATAAGGAGATGTACCGGAAATCTCTGGATGATCCCGATCGCTTCTGGGGTGAGATTAGTAATGAGCTCTTCTGGAAGATGAAGAGCACATCCAAGAATATATGCAGCTACAATTTTAACAGCAGTCAAGGAGGAATCTTCGTCAAGTGGTTCGCTGGGGCTCGAACTAACATCGCTTATAATGCTCTCGATAGAAATGTAGAAAAAGGGTACGGCAATAGAACAGCTTTTCTATGGTAAGCAACAGTTTTTTTTTTCTCCTCTAATTTTCTTTTATTTCCCCGAAAAGAAAATTAGTTGGACTTTTTTTATTCCCTTTCCAGGAAATTTTTCTATAACAAAATCTCATGATATGTTATTTTTTGCAGAACAAGAGAGAATTAAAAAAGAGAGAGAGAAAAAAAAAGGGAATTCAGAAATTTTCATTAAAAAAATCCTATAGATTCATGATTACTTGTTTTCTATTCTAAAATAATCCAGAGCAAATTAAGGCTATATAAAAAAATAAAATTAATTTATATTTTTGTATCCTCTTATAGATTTCGATAAACAAATATTTATATTGGCTTCAATTTTATAAAGTTTACTTTTTATTTTATATTTATCTAAACTATTTTCTACTTATCTATCTAAACTATGTTATTTTTAAAATTAAATGTGAAAAGAAAATTCTTTTTTCTAAGATCTGATTGCGAGATTCAATTATGAGCAACTACAAACTTAATGTAACTACTCCATTTAATTTAAATTTTACTAATTTCTATAATGCCTAAATTTTGTGCTATAGAAACTTATTACATTTAGGAGAATATTTGTTTATTAAAATATAATCTTCTGAGATTTTTCAGACCTTTTTGTAAAAAAATATTCATCGAGTTGTTTTAATTTATTAGCTCCTATAACATTGACTGAAATTGATCATTCAAAGAAGAAATGTCAGATTTTTAAATTCAAATCAAATCTTATTATTTAATTAAAAACAAATATTATTATAAATATTGTGAAGTGAAAAATTATATCAACTCGAGGAATTATTGTCGACATGAACATTAATAATTGGTTACAGTTTATGAGAGATATTTGGAGTTATGAAATCTTTTATTTTCGAAATATTCCAGTATTCCCTTGTCAGAAAATAGCGTTCCTTTTCAATTTACTGCATGAATTTATATCCAAACTCAATTTTTTAAAGATCTTGACTGCTCTGGTTAATTAAGAATTCAATGTGTGTTGTTTATTGGTTAATTAACCCAACAAGCTAAGATATTTCAAAGATTGTTATGACATAAAGTATTCGACCACATTAAAAACTGTTTGAATCTGAAAGGGAAATAATTATTAGAAAGTCTGAATGATTGCATAAAGAGCTACTTGTTATAAAACGAAAAAAAAATTATTGCTCTTGGAGGAAACATATTCGACAGTATCTCAAGACGAAAGAAATAAAATTCAGGAGGAGGTGATGAACAATAATTATCAATAAAGACAAAACTTTGGCATACTTTTACGTTCTGTATGCTCTGCCACTACTCAGAAAAAAACCTATAAATAAATAAAAGAGGTCTATAGAATATCTGCTACTTAATGTGTTGATTCCAACACATATAGTTTAGTCTAACACATACCTCTGCATTGACATAATTCAGATGAAACGGAAAACCTTATTTAGGGAATGGGAAAAATGTATTTATTAGTGGAATGAAAAGAAATCCTACATTCTGCCGTAAATTTCTCTCTGGAACTCGCCATTTTATGAATTTCAACAATTCAAACATGGAGATTTTGCAAATAAATTAAAATATTAAAAGAAACCCCTAGAACAGGTAAGAATACAGGTGATCTACTGCGGTATAATCATTTAAAAGTAATACAAAAATTGGCTCCTTTTTTACATCTCAAAAAGACTTTCCAATTTCAATAAAGACTGAGTTTCCTGCCTCCGGTGTCATGCGCGGAAGTGACCTTGCCATCTGACTAAATGACATTGGAATATAGTTCTTCCCTTGCTTCAAAATATTAAGTTAATGTCTTATAAACGAACATACCAGCAAACAAAATTATTCCTGACAGAGAATTTACCTATCGAAAATTCGCTCCTCCAAATAAGTATTCTCCAAACGCATTCGAACATTGCTCTGTAATAGAGTCACTTTTTAAAACTTATAGTAAACTGAAAATCATTGTTTCCTCATTTTGTTTATTCTATATTACCTCCAAAGCATGTAGTAATTTTTTAAATAACCAGCTTAGAAAGGGTAAATATCTAAATGTCCCTAGAATATTAAGTCCATAATTTGAAAGGAAAGAAAATTCGGAAGTAAAATAATTCAGCTTCTGACCTTATCTAAATCAATGAAAGAATCGATATTCGCTTCTAAATGGCTTCTCTGTTTCGATTTCTCACTTCAAGTTGGAAGGAACGAAAACTTCCGTTGAGAAATTGACCCTTTTATTACGGAAAAAAAGAGTATGTTGAAATCACAGCATTTGATTTCGGTAAACAAAAAAAAAAATGCAATAATAAATTGTTCTTAGTTGCATAATGCTCTACAACTTTCATAGGTTATAAGAACTGCAATAAGAGATGTTTTACAGGAAATAAAAAGATACAACAAAATATTTCTGGTAGGGTAATAACCGGATGAAAATTTCTTTAATGATGCCTCTAATACAAAGCATTTGTGAAAACAAGTTTTTTTTTCTTTTTTCCCTAAAATGATACAACAAGTCACATTTTCAATCATTATTTGCTCATTGATATTGGACGTCTGCTCTATGTTATTAAACGTTTTAATTTCTCACAAGAAAACCCATTTTTAATACATCTCTCGATACAAATTTCGATTCATTTTCATTTGAATAAACATTATTATTTAAATGTTTAACTATCTTTTCAGAAAGGGTAAATATAGTCTAAGGCATGAAAATTGTGCATAGAAACTTAGACTTCTCTATATTTCGAAAATAATCCATAAAGTTTAACTCAAAGATAAATTGATATTTTTTTGGAAACGCATTTTTATTAATGTACTAAAGATGATTGTTTTATTTAAATTATTTTTTATTGTTTATAACTATTATAAATTGCATTAGTTCCTTTCTTTACATATTTAAAACCAATCGATAACCACTCGTGTGAAAGGATTTGTAATCAAATTAAATTAATAATTACTTTCTGGGAATATTAAAATAATGTATTATCATTCATAAATCTTAAGAGTAGAAGCACACCAAAATGCGAGTGAAAAATCGATTGCAATATTCTATCTTTACAAACATAAAAAACTGCTAGAAAAATAGTTTCAAATGAAAGACATAAGAAAAAAAATGCATTTTTGGAATGCTTTTATAATATGATCATTTTTTAAATGCCATTTAAACAGACTCAATATTTTTAAAGCTTTAATACTTGCTTTCAGTTTTTCAGTTTAGGCTTTGATTCCGTTTGATTGAAAAGAATAAGTTTCGAATTTACTCAGCTTAATTTCTTCATTTTCTCGAGTAAAAACAGCAAGTTGGTTCTGTATTGATTTTGTAAATGAACATCTGCTCAGTTCTTGATATGCTTGACTGACACTGACAGTTTTGACACTATTTCTTCTGGACAATGAAAATAATTTCTTCCAAAGATTGTTGAATCGAAAATTAATACATTTTTATTCAGTTTTGCATTTTAGGCAAGAAAAATCAATTTAATTAATTAATTACATTTGATGTATGAACTTTTGTCCTTTTTATGCTACATTTTTCATCACAGTATCATTATTTATATAGGGGTGATAGGAATATTTCTAATATTTTTCCTTCAGATAAATGTATTGGTAGAACAACAACTAATCTGTATCCATATAGGCTGGAGTGCGGAGAATTAACCTTTTTTAAATTTTTATTTACATCAAGGGGATCATATTAGACAAATATGAACAAAAATGAAAGATTTTGAGGGTGAAAAACCCATTACAATCAACGAGTTAGATGATCACAAAACAAGATAATCAACATTCTGACTTTCTCTCCTTCCCACGATTAATGATTTTATTGTTTCGGTTCTCGGTGGTGGATTCTCCTTAACTACTCCTGCAACTCCGCGAAACTCCGATCCTGGCTGAACCATTTCGTTTTTGGAAACGAGTACGTCCTCTGTAGTTTGGTCTGATAGGAGTTATTATTCCCTTTGGGAAGGTAGTCATTAAATTGATGGTTTTCAAGGTATATTACACACTTCGTGCTTAATCCACATCCCTTAGATTTATAATTCCATAATTGGCAGGCGAAATATTTATTTTTCCACTTATTTTCATATTTTTACATTTTAACCATAATGTAAAACAGGCTGCCAAGTTGGTAAATATCCTGAATGTGTTCGGTTTTAAATTGATGAATTTGGAAGTTAGGTAAGGGCTCTCCGATTTTTTTAGGTGATTCCCCTTATCTACTATAAAGTTAGGTAGATCCTAATTTTCTCCGCATCTGTGTTTACAGGCAGCCCTTTTATCATCATTTTTATGGGCTTTTGAGCCCTTCTGGCAATCACAAAATATTCTTTTTCTTTTCATTCAAGTAATTGGTTAATTTCTGTACATGGTCAGTTAATTAGGCAAAAAATTTGATTAATTCACTAGCTTTTTACACTTAATATTGTAAACACTTAATTTTAACCTTAATATTGTATTGATTTGGGGAGGGAGGGGCTGCATCCTTGTTATAAATTCCTTGTTATTTTTCTTACTTCTTTTTCTCTTGAAAACCATCATCAGGCTTATTTTCTCATTTCACTTCTTTAACGATATTTGCATCTCATTCTACATTTCACCTTATTACTTCCTTGCGAGAGATTCCTCGACTTAACAATACCATTTCCATTTTTGTACTCACCATTCTTATGATGTTTATCACTTTTAGGGCTCATTCAATGAATTATTGTCAAATATAGCACAATTCTGTTATATTCATTATAATTAAATAATTATTCTCTTTCTGGTACTTGGTCAAAGTGCCTGTCCTCAACACTTTGACATATACTATCATAACCAGCATCATTAATATTACTAGTTTCCTCATTTATTAAATTACATTTCATTGACGTTACTAGGGTTATCGCTGGCATTAACATACATTTCATTAACGGTACGAGGGTTATCGCAGCCATCAACATGCATTTCATTAATATTGCTAGCGTTATCATATTTCTCAACTTATATTTCACAATTATTATTTATTTTGTTAGCATCTACCTAATTACTGTTATCAGAGACGTCACGTGTATTGATACATTCTAAGTTAATATTAATTGCATTACTACATCATTTATGTTATTCTCTAGATTTTTGCATAGACAATACTATCATTGAAGTTTAGTTTAGTTATATTAAAGTTCCGTTTTGAAGCAACAAAAGGGCTCTTTGGGGACGGACCCCGTAAGTTTGAGCCGTGGTCAGATGACGGGGACTACAGCTGAGCTCGAACCCCTCTCTCCAAACTTCCACACCTCATTAGCGGGAGGGCGTTTGACCCTGACGGATTTAACGTGCACCAGACTCACTTATACGGCGATTATTCGGTGGAATCGGACCTCAAACCTGCAACCCTCTGGTTCCGAATCCGAGATCTTACCACCAGGTCACCGTGGCTCATACTATCATTGAAAGTTTCGTCCTACATTCGGCATTTTAAATATGCTCTTTCAGATTATTTTTTAATCATATCAAAAGTTTCCTTATAGTACACACTGTCATGAATCTCAATACTAAACGTACATTCCCAAGAGCTGTAATATTTGGCCATTTCAAAATGAAGTAGACATCAGGGCAATCCTTATACAGCGTTAGTTCATCAAGTCTTTCCATAATTAGTCTTTAGAACTTTATCAATCTTCACCAATTCCTCGATGTCAAGGGAGGCAAATCTGTAGCAGATACGATTAGCAGCCTTCCATCACCAGGAACTAGAGCTTCTTTTACCATTCGAAAGCTGATTCTTATAAGGACGGGTTGGGTTCAGCCTCAGTCGACAGTACAGAAATGGTAGTTTTCATCGTTGGCGAATGCAGGAATCAGTACAAACACATCTTCATTATTCGAAATATCCTTCAGAGCTATTTTTTTTCCAAAAATTAAATTACATCTGACCATTCTCTACGATTTACCGCAAGAAAACATAGCCGTTGCACCTACACACCCACATTGTCATTGCAGCTTTTGATTGACTCAACCCAACACGCCACTAAACATATACATCCTTCAGCTTCCAAGCTTAACTCCATAGCCAGGACTTCTCTATGATGACTATCCCTTGATCTCACCTCTCTCCTTAAACTCTCTGTCTTAGACCATCTGGTAGTTCACTGAATTCTCATTCACTTTCCAGTTACCATCAAGAATCAGCTGACTGTTGGTAGCGAATAGCTGTCCGCGCTGCAGACACCACAAACCCTTTTTCCTTTGTCCCCCATTAGAAGATGGGTTATCCATCTCCACTTATCTCCCTCTTGTTAGACGTAAATTAAGCTTCATTTTGTAATCGCACTCGACAAATATATTAGAAATCTATAAACATTGTCTTTAAATGAAGCGACATCTTTTAAATTTTCCCTGTGTAACATGGCTTTCAGATTATTCCAGCAGTAATGATTTGATTTAATAAATACTTGCAACAGCAGCAACAAGTAGGTAAATTTAATAAATAAAAAGATAATTATTGTAATTTAAAATTTTAATTATTTTTAAAATAGCAATTTTAGAAATTCCATTAAAAAATAATACGAATCATTTTGACTAAAATAAAACTTCAAAATGTATACAAATCAAGGTGAAAGATTTTTTATGCGATATTTTTTTTTATTTGCTTGGAATAAATCTGTCAATTTATTCAGAATTTACAGATAATACATTTTCATTTTTAGATTTACTGGGATTAGCTCTTCAATTACATTTTCAATTTTACCTCGGCAAAGGCACTCATTTCCTTTTATGTAGTTACAAAACATGAGCTCGGTAATTTTTCTTCTTTTCTGAAATAAACTTAAATTCTGTTTTTTTTTTTTTGTGTGTGTGTGTGTGTGTGTGAAATATAGTTATTATTACTCTTAGTAATGTAGGTATTTTTTAAGATTATAATGTAATTTATATTATTTTTATTTTCCAGGGAAGGAAATGAACTAAACGACACTAAAAGAATTACTTATAAAGAGTTACTCGAAGAAGTCTGCAAATTCGCCAATGTCTTGAAACAGAAAGGTAAGACCTTATATTCGTAAATGAATTCAGACATGCCTTCTAAAGAATAAAAATGAATGTCATGAGTAGTTAGCCTCAAGTGTCGCATTGCGGTAATCGTCTTTTCAAAGTTGAAATATGCATTATTTCTGCAAAAAAGCAATTTCAGCGTAATTGTCATCTGTCAATATATCAGGGTTGTCTAGCCATAACTGAGGGCAAATTGTGCTAAATTTAATGGCAGCTATGGCTAAACATTCTAATTATGCCAAATAAAAGAGGATGTTCGGAGAGTCCAAGTAGATACCTATCCTATTTCTGGTAGGGTAGAAAATGCACTAAATCGGAAAAAAGAAGAAGAAGCTCAGGACCGCATATTAAAAAAGAGCAGAAATACTATATAAGGTGACACCTTTTCCATCAAAACTCCATTTAAAGTCAGGTTACAAGTACTGAAACAATGGTGAAGAGCAAAATCGAATTATTGTCACAATCTTTCACAAACGATATCATAAACACCATTTTAGTTAATTAATAAATATAAAAAATAGACCCTTCCATTGGCTTTTGGAAAAACCTTTAACAAACTATATCAAGGCTCTCATACATTAGGAAACGTTTAGACCTTTGATTTCAATATTTGAAATCGCCGTTAATCAAAGAAGGTATTCGTCAACTTTTCTGTAAACTGATGGTACTTAAATTATATATATATATATATATATATATATATATATATATATATATATATTCTTTCAGATATGTTAATGTTCACTTGTGGATACAAGACGGCTCAATTAGACTAAGGCTTGGCTTGGAGTCTTTGGCCGTCAATTAATAGCACTTTATGTGCAACTGGCCTCTTTGATAAGTAAAACAAATTTAGTGTTTCAAGAGCATCATTTGCTGTCAAACAACCGGAAATAATTTTCTAATACGGTGAGCTCCTATACATTCTTCAAACGCCACATTTTAGGACAGTGTGGTCTGCTGGTCGAACGAAGCCTATTGTTTGACCTCCCTACATTTTATTTCTTTGTGATTTACTAAGCAAAAAGGTTTACGGGAAAAAAGTATCCAATTTTTAAGACTTGAGTACCCGGTTCCATGTGAAGCAGATAGGTTTTTCGTTGAAGACGTTATAAAGGCTGCTCATCATTACTTGCAAACTGCGTAACTACTGTACTACATTTTACTTCGCTTGTTTTTGCGCAGACTGGTCTTCTCTGACTGCGGAAAATGACGAAGAATCTGTGCAAGTTCAAACTTTGACTGCAAACACAGCCGAAATCGCGAATGGAATAGGACGAGATGGGTTCGAACTGATAGAATCAAGTGACTTTCAAGAATTGCTTGAATCGTAAGATGAAGATTTGACTGAAACCGACTTGGAGGAAATGTTAAATTCAATGCCCATTGAAGAAGAGGCTTCAACAAGCACTGGAAACGTGACATTTAATTTAAAAAAATCTTAGTGAAGGTTTAAGAATGGCAAATGAACTTTGCGATTTCTTTATGCACGTCTATGGAACGAAGTCTTATTTTTAAGAGGCAAATTGCTACTGCGACTGCTGCGTATCAGTCTGAATTAAAGGAGCTTTTGAAAACTGTCAAGGAAGAGAAAATTACAATATTCTTCAAACCATTGCCTAAGCCTCAAATGTTCAAAAACTTCAATTGAATTGATATATATATATATATATATAATTTTGTATTTGGAACGTATCCCCTATAATCCCATATGAATTACCATTCCGTATTCAAGGTTTCTGTATTCGCGGCATATTTATGGAACATATATCCCGCGAATAAAGAGCTTTTACTGTATATAAAAAGTCTATTGTAATAATTGCATTTAAATATTTTGTATGCACTCTAAACAAACAGGGTGTTAAAAAAAGTGAGAAAATTGGAAACTTATTTCTGTGAATTTCCAATATACTTTCATATATTTCCAATTCTAAAGCTTCATTAAGTAAGGTATGAAACTATTTTGATACTTGCGAAGGTCGATAATAAAACATGTTAATTTTTTTTTACTATTCTTACAGCGAAAGGATGTCAATTAGTAAAATACACTGCAATGATACGTTTGCATCTAAATTTAAATGCGTTCATCACCATTTCTATGAAGACAATTATTTTAGGAATCCAAATTTATTGAAAACTCTCGCAAGCAAATATTTATCGAATAGTATCTCATTCGATCCACAAGACATGAAGGGAATTTACTTATCACTCACGGCTAATTTTTTTAACCTATAGTTGTAATTTCGACTTTTGAAAGAAGGGCAAATATGCTTGAAAAATTGAATATTTACAAGGAATCATATCTAAATACTGAACAATTTTATAAAATTCTTTGTTCACCATTGTGTATGTGATATTAAGCCTTCTTCGTGAATAGAAAATTTCAGTACTGAGGAATGTTTTGAAATGCTGGTTATTTAAGCTTGCTTAGCTGCAGGAAAATACAAATGTCATTTTCCAAACTCCCGTCATTCTTCTAAAAAATGTATTCAGTGATTAGTTAGTGAATTGCACACTTCAAGATCTTTCTTCTAAGGGAATGAAGGATGAGGCGTTCATTACTCTTACAAACTAAAAGATGTGCCTGTATAGATGGACTGTTATCCTGTTAACAATTTCTTAAATGGCATTGTGTCGCTGAACTACAGGATGAATTGTCTGTGACAGTACTTCCAGCTGAAGTTTGCTTTAGTTCAGTTATATTTAAGTCCTGTTTTAAAGCAACACTAAGACTATTTCTTCGTCAACTGTAAGAAGATAGTTGAATACGGAATTCCTTCATAGGTGAATCGCCTTTCAATAACCTGTTGAAAAGCGACCCCGCTAAATAAGCTATTGTAATATGTGTGTTATTTTCAAAACGTGCAAATAAATCATCCTTGATACTACTGTCCTTGAAAAAAACTCCTTGAAACAATTGTCACAAATATTAAAAAGAGGTTTAAGTCGACAAGTTTGCCCTTTAAAATTTCAGCAAATTTAGGAAATAGAATTGTGATACATTATGTTCTTATACATAAATAAAAAATATTTAACTAATCCTCGCTTTTCGCATCACAAATTCAATTTAATAATTTAATTTTTGTAATTTTTTATTATCAATTAAAGAAGTCAAAATTCTATCATATAGTTGCTCACTTTATTTGATTAACCTTTGGAATTGAAAGTATATGTCTAATAGCAATATTTAAGGAAATAAACTTTGGTTACACTTTTTTGAAACATCCTGTATAAAGTTGTTTTTAAGATTTACATGACTTTCTGGCTATTGATTTTGGGTTAAAGCGAGAAAATTGTCTAACTCACTATTTTTCTATTTAAAAATTTAATAGTAAATAAAATGAAAACGGAATTTCAAATCATTCTTTCATCATTGCGGTAAAAGTATAGTTTCAAAAATATTTTGATTTATAATTTTTTATGTAATACATATTATGGAATCTTGAATTATTTTTTCCTTAAGTTCATTTATTAAGTCAATTATTCGCATGGAATCAGAATTGAAAAAAATTACTTCGTTAACTGATAATATTAAAAATTAGATTAACTGATAATATTAAAAGGGTATTCTAACCGAGAAATCACAAGCATAAAAAATTTAGTAATACCAAGAAATGATCAAAAAATTTATCACTTTAGTATATCCTTACTATAAATCGTGAAACATGTTAAATTTGGTTCAACAGTGAAATTGTTCAATTTCAGGTGTGAAAAAAGGTGATAGAGTGGCCATTTACATGCCAATGATTTTGGAATTAGTAGTGGCAATGCTGGCGTGTGTGCGTCTAGGACTCGTTCATTCCATTGTGGTAAGTAAGCTTTCAGAAAGATCCCAAAACAAAAGAAACGTCCAATTTATAACTGATTTTGCAATTTTACAACATAATTTTTAATCCCAATCATTTATAATATATTTATCTAAATGACAAGAGAGTATCAAATATAAATGGATAAATCTTTCATCCATCTCATTTTTTTTTCATGAAGTGTGATTTTGGTATGCAAATATATGCGGATAATTTGTCATAATTGACTATTAAACACTCCTCGTAGTTTGTTTCTTCTGCATTTGGCACCAAAAGTTCTTTTCATGATATGATCAAGTTCCTTTCTATTCATCATGTTTTGAAAAACGGCATTTGAAAGATGTGTTTTATTTTATGTTATACTAGCCGCCTTTGGCGACCAGCTGGTTCGCCATGAGTAATGCGTTCTAAAATTTTCAATTAAATCACATATTCATTAGCCTTGAAGTAATTCCGAGCATTTATTGTCCTGAAATTAATATTTTCTTTAAGATGATGGACAGAAAGTTCTAAAAGAACCCGTTTTCTTGATAATATTCTTTAATTTTATAAATCAGTCAGTTTTAATTATTGGTTATGCTTCCAAAATATTAAAAATGTATTTTTCGGTGATGTTGCCGAAATATTAAATATGTTTTTTGAAAGAAAGCGAAAAAAAAATATTAAATTAATGATACAGATATTGCAAACGATTATAGAAATATGCTATTAGGTCGGGAGTTCAATGCATATCCTGTCTAAATTCAATCAGGTTTACCGTAAATAAATAAGATTTATTGAATTAATCATTTAGATATTGCAAACGATAATAGAATTTACGATGATAGTTTTTTTTATTATTATTATTTGAACTTCCGTCATTGTTTTCTTTTCTTTTATCCGGTCACGTGATTAAAAAAACATAGTTAAAATATTTCTTTAAAAATTCGTTAAAAATAGAGGCTTAAGTTATACATTAAAAAACTGATACCATTAGAAAGCTAATTTATTAATCTTTAAATTGATGTAAAAATCATGTTTGTGCAATAATATTTTCGGAAGTTATAGCGGAAAAACGTCGAAATTTCGGTTAAATTTTAATTAATTCTAATTCTAATTAAAAATTCGAAAAAAGGGCTCCGAGGTGCACATTCCCGACCTCCAAGGTATACATATACCAAATTTGGTAGCTGTAGGTCCAACGGTCTGGCCTGTAGAGCGCCAACACACACACACACACGCGCACACACACACACATTGAGCTTTATTATAAGTATAGATCAACGTCAATTTACAATTTACTTTCGTATAAGTGCCATTGTGGATATAGCCTGATAAGGCAAAATTTATTTTCATAATTTTTTGGCTATTAATACGTGAACTGTGTAACTTTTGTCTTCTATCCTCCATGAAGTTTATAAATCACTTCAGTGATTTATAAACTTCATGGCTTTTCACTTCTTTTTGACTTCCTTTTTTCTTATTCAGTGTAGAACCAACAAATTTATTTTTATGATTTGTGGTTATTAATACATGAGCTGTGTTACTGTTATCTTCTATCTCTCATGAAATTAATAAATCGCTAAATGACTCCATTTCAGCCTTTTCGATGAAGCTAAAAAGTATCAACAAATATTTATTCGCCATCTTTTTATCTAAAATTATTGCAAGCAACTCTGACATCAAATGATGAACCTGCAATTATTATTTGTTTCATTCATTATATATGCTTTTTTTTCACTTCAGTTTGGAGGTTACTCTGCAGAATCCCTTGCTGAAAGAATTCTAGACGCAAAATCGGCCCTTCTCATCACGGCAGGTAAAAATGCCTTTATTCTGAAAACTTTCAAAATTATTTTTTTTATTACAGTTCAGCTTCAGTTTTAAATATTGAGAAATGAAAAGGATGTAAATTCTTTTCAGTTCGAGGGTATAAATAAAGAAATAGCTCACTTTTATTACTCTATTTAAAAGCAGAAACTAATTCTTTTATGAAAAATTCAGTTGTCAAAGCAAAAACTGAAAACTGTATAATGTATCTAAAAGAAATTGGGATATCAATTACTTGCATAAAATATTTTTATTTTTCAAGCATTTCTTTTCTTTTCTTTTTCTATATTTACTGTTCAACATATTATTTAGAGTGCCTCAAGATTTTACATTCTTGTTTTGATTTATTATCATGTTTTGAAATTTATTTTTGATTTATTATTATTTTCTATAATATGTTCAGATTTAATATTATGTTTTGTTTTCGATTTTTCAAAACTACTTTCTGTTTTTAGAGGAGAAATAAAAGTGCAATTTAAATTATTTTCTGTATTTAAAAAATTTTAAATATTCAATAACCATATTTCATAGTTACTTGAAATTTCATATTGTTATGATATGATAATTCATTTTTCTGAAAAGTAGTACCACGGACATGAAGTAGGAATGTTACAAAATTTATTGATAATCCAATAATTAAGTTCTGAAAATATTAGGAAAGCGTGCAAATATGCAACATTTCACATCTCCAGCGTATCATCGAGTGTATAAAAATTTGAGTTCATTTTTACAAGTATGAAATGAGTCAAACTGCATAAAAAGAAATATATTGTAAATTTTTCAAGTAAAATTGGCTAGATTCTAAAAATAACTAATAATAATAAAGGACTTTATAGAGTTTCAAAATTGAAATGACTAAAATAAAAGAACTAATTTAAGATTTTGAAATATATAAATAAATTGACATTATTTTGCATATAATTTTTGAAATCCACAAATGGCTGTAACATAATTCCTCATCTTTTCACAAGCATTTAGTGTGTTATTTCCCTCTGTAACTGAAATACTGACTTCGAAATGGTCGCAAACGAATACGAAACAACATCAAACGCAATTTCATGTCATTTTTCACTGCTACTGCTTCCCAAGGGATAAAAGCAACAAAAATATCACCATGAATTAACCATATGAGAAAATTACGTTTTCCAATGGCTAAATGCTATGCGCACACCCATTTTATTTTGTTGCCGCTAGATGTTCATTAAATGAAATTTTTCTGAAATCCGTTAAGACATAAAGGTGAAAAAGAAGAGTTTGTGGTTGAAATCTTTAACTGTAAGGAAAAAAAAAATTGGGCTCCCAATATACTTTGATTTTCTAAGAGAATTTTTTTTGAATTTCAGCAAACACTCGTTCTAAGGAAAAATCATTTTTTAAGGCTATAACGATTTATGTATTTGAGCTGTTCTTGAATGTTAGATTATCTACAATTGATACCGAGACTTTATAACAACACTTTTAATAACATCTGATTTTATATTTATTCCGATAGAATTTCATAATCAACTTTTGTTTAACTTCATGCTGCAATTCAAATATTGTACATTCTCTACGGCAATACACTATCTTAATATTTTTATAACTTTATTATTAGTTACGAACTAAATGTAATGAAGTTTTTATTGAATGCCTAGTAGGGAATTTCAGAGAAAATGATAACGATATTCCATCGCATTTGTGAAGATCAATTAAAATTAAAGACTAAAAAGTAAAAGTATTTTATTTAGTTTATTCAGAAAGTTGTTTTTATGAAAATCATTACTTGTTAAGTTCAGTTCCTGAAATTTTGCTTCGTTTCTAGATGGTGGATACAGGGGGCAAAAACTTGTCAATCTGAAATCTATAGCTGAAAAAGCCATTGAAATCTGCAACAAAAAGTATGCATGCAGCTTTTTATCCTTTTCTAGAATTTAGACTGATGAATAATGAATTAAAAGTTTATTTTATCTACTTCCAGCGGACATAAACTGAAAGCTGTTATAGTGGTCAGACATGTAGGGAACAGTGAACTTGGAAAGCCGACTAACATGCAGGTATCCACTAGAATTTACACTCTCCGATTGACTCTCATAATGTTTTACTGTACTCTGATGCATCAATTTTATCAGTTGAAATCATTGGATTTCCAAGTGTCTCGGCTAGTTCATGCAGCAGCCACAATGACATTCATTAATTCTCCTCAGTTATAGAAATTAAACTGTTGGCTAAGTGTAATAAAATATCCATGTATGACAAATCGCACAATTTTTATATCGTCACTTTGCGGCAAATTTTGTAATAGTTCCCAAGTTCAAAACAATATGAGATATGGAAAATCGCAGATAATTACATAGATTCTGAAATGACATTTGGTGCGTGAGAACAGAACACATTAAACGCGCCTTTATTTGGTCGAAATCGAGATGGCACAAGTAGACTGACGATCAGCAGAAATATGAGCTTGGAAATGTTTGAAGATATTCATCCGTGCCTTACTAAACCTTTGCAGGCATTAGTAATGGGGAATAATGACAGATTCTAAGCGCGGTGCCAAGAATTGCACAGAAGCCCAGTCGACATTCTATACAGACATGATTTTCTCTTAATAATGTGTAAAATCGGCAAAATACCCGTTGATAGGGCTCTGGATAAACTTAGTTACGTTGTCGAAGCTCAGAAACAAATAAAGTAGCCAATTAATACTTATTGAAGAAATTTTAATGTCAGGCTTATTAGTCTAGTATATTAAGATAATTAAGATAAGTAATGTATTTACAAGATATAAAGGATTTAAAGAAAGCTTGAGTATGCAAATCACCAGCATAATGTTATTTATACGGCAATGATAAAGAGATATTTCCAGAAAATAAGCATGTGACTTTTATTTTTCAGTTTCCCCAAAAACCTTTAATGTTCACTCGTTTTACTAATGTTAATTGCTAAATTTATACACATTAAAAAAGATTCTTTTAAACAGTTCATTACTAAGAGCTGAAAACATAAACAGTTTTCTACCTTAAAGCAAAGCTACTGTATTAACAGTTAAACTTAGAGCTTTAATAAAGGAAAGTATTAATAGAGTGATCTATTTGTTGCATTTATGTATTTAAAACAGTCCTTTTTTTTTTTTCGTATATCAGCGTTATTTGGTACTGATTTGCATAAAATTTTTTATCAAGGAATTTCTCATTATCCTGGAACAGGTAACAGATAAAAAAATTCAGGTTGAAATTTCAAAATTTATGAACATACTTTATCATTTTTAATTCAGAAAAACACACAAATAAAACGTACACTCGTCAAATTACAACAAAATTTAGCTTATTTATAAAGGTATAATAATCAAGCATTCAGCTTTGAAAATTCTCTAATATTAGAACACAGAGAGTAAACAAGCATTTAGTGGAATATATTAAAGACAAACAGACTTTTGCTTCAGAAGCGGATGAAATGCGCAGATGAAGATATCATGTGACCTTTACTGACCTATCGTCACGAGAAAAAGCCTGAGCATAGTTGCCGTAAGTAGACGAGTTTAAGTAAGCAGGGCATTTAAATAGACCACAACATTTGGCTAAGTAACTCTTCATTAGACGAGAAATTCATTTCCCTTGTACTAATGCAGATACCCGGTTCCTAACCGGTTATTTTAGCCCTAAATGAAATATAGTTTTTTCCTTCACCCCCAAAATGTAATAGAACATCTCATTTTCAAGCCAACTGCCCGTACTTTTAGGATTACTAGTGTTTTTCTCCTGTCAGCAGGCCAGTATGTCATGTGATCCTGTTTAAAATATTGCTACTGTTGAATTCATAAGCTGCTATTGTGCCGTACTGCTAGCCAAAGTTTATTGCGTTCTAAATATTTCAAGCCAAAAAATGTAGAAATAGGGTGAGTTTTGAAATATATTTAAAAGATTTGTATTCAAAGCGGGAGATTTATGACTGAATCCTACCAAAACAGTTTTTCAAGCATCTCGTGTATTAATAATAAAAGTCTCCAAAAATAGAGATTCAGCATGAGGAGTTTGGCCTTCATGCGTATTTTGCGCCAATCAATTTTAGATTAATAAACAATTGATCAACTTTTCGTTTACTAAAGAAAAAACGAGAGTTCCGAAGTTAAATATAATATACTATGTATAATATCTTAACTTGCATACTATTGCATAATTGTAATACCATAATAATATACCATAACTTGCAGTAAAAAGGTCTCATAGATAACTGAGCGTTTTAGCAGATATTACTAAAATCGAATAAAATTTTCAAATAATGACTCTCCTCAATTCTTAATTTTCAAATGCCGATCAATTAAACCCATAGATGTCGTTCTTATAGGACACATGGAAAGAAAACGTCTCTTTCTGGCACGAAGAAATGAAAAATGTATCTAATACATGTGATCCAGAATGGATGGAGGCTGAAGATCCATTATTTATTCTTTACACAAGGTAAGACCGTAGTTTCATTCATTTCTTTTCTTTCAATTCACTCTTAAATGCTGAAGATTCAAATGCATATAAAAACAATATTTTCTTTTTGTTTTCGTTTCAAGAAATTTGAATTAAGTGAAATCAGAAAAATTAAAAGCGGATATTGCTTGAGATACGTTGGAGTTTTTAATTATTATAATAGTAAATATTAATAGAAGTAAGACTTACCGTAATCCATTAATTTACAGGCCATTATAATGTTGGTACCAAAGATTCGTACTAACTTTATGAGCATTTCATGAGCTGAACTATCTATCTTTTGCCCATCACCTCTTTTTTGTAATGTAGGAAAAATCTTCTTTTACTTGAGCACATTCAAGTACGTATCAGATATAGGCGTAAGTTCAACTTAAAAAAAAAATTTTAGAACATTTGAATGAATTCAAGTGAAAGTGTAACACCATTAGTGTAATTAAATACTAGAAGTAAAACAGAAGTTACATTATAAAAAAACTTATCTTGAGTGACACAATCTCTGTAGATTCCAATCAACGAGTTTCTTTCGTTTATTCTATTAATTCACTCTTTTTATCCAAATGTGCGAAAGTTGTGAAGAACAAAATTATTTATATTATTCAACTCTTTAATTTGGAAGATATTTGATATTTGCATATATCTCAACAACCCAAATCTCGCTCCTCCTTACTGCTCTTATCTGTTTAAGCCTTTGTAATTAAAACTTTTTTTAAGCAAAAATGTACATACATTTTTTTTCTAATATAATTGTAATACTATTCAAAATCATCGGCATTTATTGCTGTACAAACCACATACAGAAGTCGCGTCGAAAAAATGAAGAAAGAATTTTTCATGTAGCATATTTAGTCCATTTCAGATACGGAGCTAAGCGTTTTATAAGAATAGCAAATGAACATTACAGGAAAGCAAACTTCAAGTGGAAGAATAAAATATTGACCTAAAGTAAAAAATAGGCTCAGAAAAATAATAATATTTATGTCTTGAACTTTATTTTTCGACTACAGTAGACACCTAAAGGTTTGGCGTAAATTCTGGAAATTCCTGGTGAAAACGGATATTTATTGTAAAAGATTCATAAAGAACACAAGGTTTTACAAGCCTAAAATGAATATGAAGGAGAGATTTTAATGGTATGAAGTTCGGCGATTCATTCAATCGCATAGCTACTAATTCCTACTTCTGCAAAAGAACAGAAATCGTTGTTCTTCCATCCTCTGTTAACCTTCCTTAGATAACAGAGTTGCATTACTAGCGCAACTTTTATTTCTTCTTTAACTGGTTTGGACATTGTAAGAAATCTGTCCTTCATGTTTCCTATCAATCATTCATGCGTTTATCTGATGAGAAATTCATGCAGATATTTCTTATCTAGGGATTGATATCATGCTTCTTTTAAACTAGCGGTTCAACCGGAAAGCCGAAAGGAATTCTACATACAACCGCTGGATACATGGTATACGCTTACACCACATTTAAATATGTCTTTGATTACCATGACAGAGATATATATTTCTGTACAGCAGACATCGGATGGATTACTGGTCATACCTACGTCACATATGGGCCATTACTGAATGCTGCTACTTCTGTTATGGTCAGTATAATCTTATTATCATAAATTTGCAGATTACTGATTGAAATAAATACAGCAATTTAAAAATTGCCCTTGCAAATATTTGACACATTGATTAAAAAAAAGAAACGATGACCTAAACTAAAAGAGATATAGATAAAAAATAACTTTTGTTTGTTGATATGCTACAAAGTTATAGTGGAAAATTTAAAGCGATTTACCGATTCTTTCTTTTTAGAGAGCGTAGCAGTTTTTTAATAGCACATTTCATCCTTCCAGATGCACAAGAGCAAGTGAGCCAAATTTCGTTCAAACTTGTAAAGGGTGTGGGATTGTATGAGGTTCAAACAAAGAAACAAACAATTAAAACCGGACATTCATTTATTTACAGGATATCCCAAAAAAGTGTAGCAAGTGTTTATTTTTTTAACTGATGAAACTAGACATATATTTCCAGTTTTAAAGCTTCATCAAATAAGGTACCAAAATGTATGGAAATACTTTGGTTTCTATAAAGGGTAAAAATAAAGTAAAAAAATTAGGTTTTCATACGATCACCTCAGCGGAAAAATGTTAGTAAGGGAATCATTTTTCTGGCACTCATCTATAAGTATGCTAAGTTTCATGCTTCTTCTGAGACATTAAAAATCGAGTTTATTGTCTTAGACCATTTCTCTCTAAAAGATGTTTGAATGAATCTTTAACCGTAATTCTTAGGGATAGTATACACAAAAAGATTGTTAAAAAGGACAGATTGAGAAAATTATAGAGCATCCTTCAATATCTGTGCAAAGGTGCATTCTTTAAACAGTACTTGTTCGTACGCCATGCCGTTCAGCACTTGGGACATAAAAAAGATCTCCAAATTTGTCAAGAAATATCTAGAGAACTTTCACTGCTAAAGGCAACCCATCTCTTAGTTCAAGCATGATGCCACTCAAAACTAATTGAATATATTGGTAACCAACAATACATTGTTGTACAATTTGGGACTAATCAACGAGCTTCAAAAAATGTCACACCACATTTTTTATAGAAAACTGACACTATCTCTCTTGTACAAAAAAAAAATGGAATTTATCATTCAAAAGGGCTAGTTTTGAATGGTAATGTTTCTTTTCCGATTAAAGTTCTATTCATCTAATCAAATTACATTTCTCAGAAAAGAAAAATGGGATTTTACCTCAAAACCAATTGCAAAATTCTAGAACTTAGTGGAGCGTGTATCATTCGATCATCCATGTAACTGTTCATGGATTTCTCGAAAGTTGTGAGGAGGCTCTTTATGAAGAGGAAATATTCTCTATATTATTGTTTTTAGAACTTTGAGCTCAGGTAACTTGAGGGTAACTTTAAAAAAGGTGAAATAATAATTTATGTCTTTAGAGCAACTCCATATCTTCCTGGTTCCTCTCAGAGGAAGCAAGAATACTGTTAAGAAACTCGTCGTTTTTTTTTTTTTTTTAAAGAAAAAGCACAGTTTTCGAGACAAAGAGTTTTATTTTCTTATTAGCCAGTTCAGTTCAGTAATTTCTCTGGGATATCGTAATTGATCAATTACTTAATTTTTTTCTTCTTTTCCTTCTAAAGTCGAAGTTAATCTGTCGACTAATCAAGGAGGGCAACATTATGCATAAGTAGCAAACTTCTTTCAAGTCAAGATGATTGAATGATTTACTATTAGATAAATATTTGCATATTACAGGTTTTCTGTATCGAATAAAATCACCGTTCTAATGTTTAGTCACCACCATAATGTTTCTATCTAAATTTATGATTTGTCTGTATAAATTTATATATGAGCACATATCTGCAAATCTTGTAGATAGAAACATGAAATTTGCGTTTGTGACTGTAAGAAAATATTTTATTAATTGATAATTTAGCTGTATGGTGGATATGCAAAAATTTCATTTTTAAACATTTTATAATCAATATTCACTGAAACTAAAATGTTTTCGAAGAATCTTATCTAATGAAAGTGTTTCATCTAATTCAATGAAAGTTTGTACGTGGAAGTATACTCCTAAGTAAAATATTTAGAGAAATAAAAATGTATTGCACTTTTTGTGGATACCCTGTTTCTATACCCAGATTCTAAAAGAATATTGTTTCCGTCAGAAAACAGCTCTAATTCCTAAATTCTTATTGTAGTTTTCACAAATGTTGTACGAATGTTTGCAGTATTTCGTTTTTTGCTAGTTTGAAGGCGTACCATTTTATCCAGATGCCAGCAGATTCTGGAATATCCTTGACAAGTACCGAGTGAGCATCTTTTATACAGCTCCAACTGCAATAAGAGCTCTGATGCGCTTTAGCGATGATTTTGTCACGAAGTAAGTGAGTTCCGTTATTTTTTATATAAAAATCAGGTAAACTATCAAATTCCGCAGAAATAATTATTTTATTCTTTTCAAGAACAAAACGAGAATCCTTACGCCTTTTAGGCAGTGTCGGCGAACCGATCAATCCGGAAGCCTGGCTTTGGTACCACAGAGTAGTTGGAAATGGTCGATGTCCAATAGTTGATACATTTTGGCAGACGGAAACAGTAAGGAAATTTCGATATTGGTAATGTTGCTCTCTTTCAGAATCGGTTCAAATGAGGAGAGCATTTTTTTTTCGCTGTGAATTTTTGTACTATGCTGATATTTCATCTATCATCAATGAATGGTACTTTTATCAATATTAAACAAATAAAAAAAACATGTCATCAAAGCTTCCTTTAGAAATAGACACGATGATGCGATTTCACATCCATGATGGGGATACACACAGATTTCTTCATAGAGAAAGTATTCTTGTTTGTAATTATTTTTAGAATGTATTGATTGCCTAACAGATTTAGACTGAGTAGTTTTTAAGACGGCTTTTGAAATGTTTCCACTCAAATTGTCTTTAAAATTTTCATTTGAAGAATACCCGCATTTCATCCTCTCCATGTACTTGAAGACTTTTTCATATTATTTAACTTTTATATTTCATTTTTATCTTTTTTGTATTCGTGTCTTAACATTATTTATATTTTTATTACTGCTGTTATTTAGATTCTACACATTAAGCATTTGATTATAATATATACTCTACGCCTCTTATCTTATTCGACGATCTTACGAACGAAAAATTCCATCCTCCCTGATGCACGACTCTGTTCTTTCAGGCTGTTCAACGTAATTCTTTTCAAAATGAATTGAAAATAGAAATAAAAAAATGGTAGGAATAGTGGATAATACATGAGACCTACTTATTTACAGATGCATCGCACTAAAATAAAAAAAAACAATAATAATTTTTTTTCTTGCTTTAATTCCAACAAATATATTTAAATCCAGGAAAATTTTCCCTTATTGAGTTTTCTAAACGTCACTAACTTATTCTTTCAATTTCTTTGTACTTGCCAATCTCTTCGGTAAAGCCTCATACTGTCTTTCTACAATGATCATGGCTCAGATTAAATTAAAATAATAGTTGAATCAATTTTAATACTATCAGCTTAAACCGAATTGGACATTTTTAAGATTACAGTAAAATAGCGATATCTTTTTTAAAAAAAAGGAAATATTAGACATCACAGTTAACTAAATTATTCTCCATAAAGTATTTTAATTTTACTTACTCAAGTTAATTTTTTTACTTAATCAAATTAATTTTTTAATCAAATTTTAAAGCAGCTGTTTTATGCTCATTGTAAAACATACAGTAAAATTAACGGCCTTAAAATTGTTTCGATACTCCAAGAATCTTTTTTTTTTTTTAATTTTTAGATTTTGAAAACTTCCAGCTTTTATTACTGTTATCCCAAGAAGCAACTACTGAGTTACCAATTTTCATGAGTTTTCATATTCCTTTGCAGGGAGGCATTGTGATCACTCCATTACCTGGCTGCACACCCCTGAAACCAGGATCTGCGGTAATTATATTCACTTAAAAAACATTTTTAAAAACTCATTTCATTTTCTTCAAGTTGAAATTTTGAAAATAATCTTCTTCTCCCTTCCTAATGAGTTAGCTTTTAAATCTTGTACATTATTGTATTACAAATGATAATAAAATATTAATATCTTCAAATCTTAATTGTCGGTCAAAGGATTCACTAAAATACGTTTTGATTCCGAGTGGCGCCGCTTGGCGATACATACGGCAAAAAATAGATTCCAAAATTTCTTAACATTTGTAACATTGAATTATAAACTAAAAATTGGTTTATAATTAAAATTAAAAATTGTGTATTAAAATTTTTTATACACTAATAAAAGTGGTGTTGTGGCGACTTTGCGACATTTTTGCCGACTTGGAGCCAAATACTTGATTGTGAAATCGAACCAGAATTAGATAACAAGAAAATTTTGAAACTTCGTCAATATATGATGGCAGATTTAAAACGAAGTAACTCCACATGCATTGTGAATTAATCTTAGAATTTACAATATGAAAGAGAACTTTCAACAGTGTAGAATATATTTGAATGGCCAAAATTATTCTAGAAAGGAACGCATCATTCTAATATGAAGACAAATGCCACCAATAAATGAGAGAATAATGTGTTGTATCATTCATTCTGGTACGGATTTATAATCAGATCCACAAAGTAAATGATACGACACAGATTTTTCGGCTAGTGATTCTTGTTTCATAAACCCTTCCTTAATTTAAGACTAACACGGCTTTCAAACAACCTGTAATAGATGTTGTAGACGATAGGTATGAGTACTTGCATAACTTTTAAATCAGAATTTCTTTATAAGAGTTGCAATTTCAAGCTGTTGATTATGGAGTGAAATAATAATTATTTAAATAAATCCATTTATACAAATGAAGTAAAAGTTCCTTTATATATATATATTAATCATTCGTGAATTGCAAATGAATTTTTGTTATTATTACCATTTTATCATTATTGGTACCATTAATTCTCTCTTTGTTTTATCAAATGCATTCGTAAAATTCTTTCGAATATAAGGTTGATAATATCCAAAAATAACGTTTTGTTAAGTTAAAAATTTGTTGTTAGCATGAAACTCGTTTTATTTCTAATTTTCTTGCTTCTAATTTAATTTGTAATTTTTATTTACATTTATTATATTAATAAGATAAATTTCTTAATACTGTAACTGTAATAGTGCTACCGTACTGTTTCTTGTGATTTATTTGAACTTACTGTGAATATGACATCTAAATTTAGTATACATTTTCAAGTATGGATTTCCGATTGAAAAATCCGATGTCTTTTTTGATATTCAAAATAATTGTAGAAAAAAAACTTCTCCACGTTTGATTCGAGCTTCTACATTTGGAAATGATCTTCTTTACAAACTAGTCACAAATTTTGTATAATAAGATATTTCATGTAATGCAACATTAGTTATAGTATTTTCAACTGATTTCTTTACCGTTGCGTTAGTTTTTTATTTTTAAGAGAACAGCAGTTTTTCAGGTCATTAGAAGACTAATTGATTACACTTTTTAGAATAATATTTATTTTTAAAATACCGTAAAAATCCGTACCTTCCATCCTCGAAAATTAGCACACAAGAATACCACAGTTGTTGGCGTGTTTAAATTCATCATTAAATTTTAATTACAGCATTTATTCTTCTAACATATGGATTTCCTTTTGAAGTAATTAATATTGGACTGGAACAATTTTTTATTCAAATACTAGCTGGTATCACTGGAGCGTTGTTGCCGCCGAAAAAAAAATAATATTAAGTGCAGTCAATCAATAATTTGGCGATGTTTTATCGAAATAGGATGAACGGTAAGATATAAAATAAGACCAAACAAATATTCATATTTATATATTATATTTGTGTATTCTTTTAGAATTGTTAAACTTGGTATTCTTTCAGAATGGTAATAAAAGAAACTATTTATTGTATCTCTTGATTCGCTTAGTATTCGTTCAGAATTGTCAAATTTAATTTTAGAAAATGTGATTAAAATATTTTCTTTTAAAATTGAGTAAACATAGAAAACATATTTATACCGTAAAATCTTTCATGTAGTTGAAAAGATAATTTTTGAAAATTAGAATGGTGCAAATTTATTTGTACTACAATATTTTTGGTAGTTACTGAGTAAAGCTCTAAAATTTAATTAAAATTTAAAATTTCACGAGTTGGTCTCCCCAAAACTTTCTAGCATAATCTGTAATAAATTTGTTACCTCTGAGAATAGCTTGCATGACATTTGCGTACTATAGCTAAAAAATATTAACCTTTAACTTGGATTTAGCCTTTCTACAGAATCTATTGTCTCCTCGGTGAGTTATTTGGAGATTAATCTTTGGTAAATAAATGCAGTTGAGATTCGAATTTTTTATTTTTTTACTTTAGATCATTGTACTGTCTCTGTAACCATGCCGTTAGTGTAAACAATAAGTTGACCAAGTTTCATCGCAATCGGATGAATGGTTTAGGAATGCATAAGCGACATACAGACAAACATTCATTTTTATTTATATAGAAGATTAGAATTGAAAATTTTTCAATCAATTAATTTTATTACTTCTGAATTTTTATGATTATTTTATTAATTCAATTAGCAAATAAATAGCCGCACTAATAGATTGTTTTTTTATACATTTCAGTCTTTTCCGTTCTTTGGGGTTTCTGCGAAACTCCTGACAGAAGAAGGGAAAGAAATACATGGTGAAGGAGAAGGCTATTTAGTGAGTGAAATATAAATTTGTTTTGCGAAAAGAAGTTTCATCCAATGCATCTAAAATAAATAGCATTAAAAAATAGTTAAAAAATAAGAAAGGTTTTGAAAATAGAATTCCAGCTTCCGTAACATTTAAAATAAGAATTATGAAATAAAGACAAAAAAGCAGAAAATAAATAGAGAAATCGTTTTTCTAGTATACTAAAGTGTTTTCTCAAAAGATGCTTTTACTATTGTTGCATAGGTATTTGACAGACCTTGGCCAGGCATGATGCGTAGTGTGTATGGATCACAAGAACGTTACGAAACAACATACTTCAAAAAGTTTCTTGGTTACTACTGTACAGGAGATGGTAACATTTTCAAATCAATATTATTTTTATCTTTCAATTGCATCAAAGATTGCAGACATTAAAGAATAAATTATCATTATCTCTAACATAATCAAAAGTATTTGATAATGATCGCTGAAATTAAAATCTGTAATTACCAGAACAGAAACAGGAGCAGATAAAAGTTCATTTTCTCTTCTGCTTTTCATTTCTGAACCAAATGTGATACAAGAAAAGTGTTTTTGTTCTTAAAAAATTGCTAGACACGTACACTTCATTCAAAAATCTCTTATTTCCTGATCCATTCCTACTTTTTTATTTGCCTAATCATACACGAGCTGAGCTCTGTAATACTGCCGAAACCTTCGGGCTCTCATGCTCCGAGAAAAAGGGGGAAACACTTTAATGTATGCAATATTCTTTCCCTTTCCTAATTCTACACGTGTCAAACGAATTCCCATCAGAATTTTATGGTATAAACTTAAAATAACTGAGGAAAAAATTATGGTCCCTTTTTGTTCTTTGTCGCTGTTGTATTTCGATGTGAATGAATGTAAGTTTCATCATCGCTTCTTGTACATAATATACCTCAGGTAGTCTTCTTACAAAGATCCACCTAAAAAAGCAGAGAAATGTTTTCGACCATAATGAATAAAAGCTACCTGTACTTTTTATACAGAAGAATATATTGGTGTAAAATAAATTAGAAAACTGAGTCAAGTATCATTTTACACATGAAGAACAACGTTACTTGATTTGATTTATTGATTGGAGAAAATCTAAATGTTATTCATATTTTTATGCCTCCAAACATTTAGAAATAATATTTCTTTGCTTTTAGGGGCAAGAAGAGACAGCGATGGTTATTTATGGGTGACAGGACGAGTCGATGACATGTTGAATGTATCTGGTCATTTATTATCGACAGCAGCCGTCGAGTCAGCTCTTATTACACATCCCGATGTTGCAGAGACAGCTGTAGTGTCTACACCTCATCCTATCAAAGGAGAATGCCTCTATTGTTTTATAACTCTGAAGGAGGTAATATTTTGGATATTCTTTAGGAACCACTATTATACTTTCTTAAAAGGAATCTTTTTTGATCTATAAACGAGATATTAACAGTCTCACGACTAAATGGGTAATTTTCAATAGGGGATATCATTTGAATTCTAAAGTAAATTACACAGGTTTGCAAAATTTGAGTCACAAGAAAGTGTTTGTATTTATAAAGACTTTTTTTTCGGCACAAGGCAGATGAAGAAAATGAAAGGCAGATAATAAATATGGCATCCCTTTTTCTCAATCACATAAGATTTTTCACAAAATGGGCTTAAATATATTGACAAGAAAGACTATTGTGCATATTCTGAAGAAAAGGAGGTCTGTGATGTTCTATTTACAAAGATGCTCTAATTACAAAAGATGTTCCATTTAAAAATTAATAAATATATCAAACAATTGGAAATGATTTACTAAATATATATAATTTTATATTAGTTAGAAATAATATTAATCAAACAGTTACCGTTGTTAAATTAATCCTGGATTCAAATATTCTTAATGCTATCTTTTCCTTTTTCAATAAAATCTTCTTTTGACACTTATTTATAGGCATCACGTGGGACTTCTTTCTGTAGTATCCAACAGCACTTGTAACCATTCCACCTACCTTGATATCTACGCACCATCTCCTTGATATCTTGGTGAAAACCAAGATTTTGAAGAAAATAGTCTAAATGCGAATTTAAAAAAACATCTTTTTTTGATAGATTTAAAGTTGAAGCCCTTAAAACTCCCGAAGAATTTTGTGATGACTTTTTTGAAAGCTCCCTAGGTCTCTTTTTCATTCAAAAGTCCTTTATTTTCAAATATATTGTGTTTAAAAAGTTTCCGAACATATGGACTTACGAAAACACCATCCCTCATTTTTGTATCTCATAATCTTAGAAAGTTATTGCTTAAGTATTTAAAGTACTCTTCTTTTTTTGATGAAACTTTAAAAATAGATCCATCAAGCTAAGCTTGATATAGTGTCAACAGGACTTTACTGAAATCAACAAAACTTTCTTTTGCAACACTTTTTCCAGATTTTAATCTTTTTTCATGTTGACACTCCTCTTTTTTCCAATGATTCTTCTTATCCTGACAGTCCCATTCACATAAGAAGCAAAGGCGCATTGTCTATCCTACTTGTTGACCATGAGGAAGGTGAAATGTGCTCAGAATAGAACTCAGGACCTTTGGGTTTGAAGCCTAGTAACATAACCACAGGACAAAACCAATTGCTCAATCCCGTAGATGTTATGTGGCTTATTAAGATATCACAACAGACTCGTCCTCCAGTGAGTTGACGAACGATATGCGTTGTTGTTGAGTGGTGATGAATTGGTTTATCGAGTGAGTGGTTGCTGTGTGTAGCTGTTGTGCCTAATGCGCCGTACCCATCTTTGTTTGGCGAGCGGAGAACTTTTTTTTGTCACGCCAAGCGTTATGGCGAGCGTGCGTGATTTGTTGCGTCAAGTGAATCTGACGACTATGGTTGCGGGTAGATGACGCCATATCAGTTGCATGAAGGTTGAAGGTTCATTGTTCGAGGTCACCAAGTGGGAAGTGATGTTGGCTCAGAATAGAACTCGGGACCTTTGGGTCTGAAGCGTAGTAACATAACCACAGGACAAAAGCAATTGCTCAATCCCATCGATGTTATGTGGCTTATTAAGATATCACCACAACCAAAAAGATCGGAAAACACTTTTAGATCACATCATCCATCTATGTTCTTTATACTTCAAATTGTTGAAAATCAAAACTAAATTCTCGTAAATTCTTCCA
>JAPMOQ010060156.1:431817-554208 GCA_026543055.1 Argiope trifasciata
ATATATATATATATACGTACATACAGAGATAGATAATACCTTCCGAAAATCTATCATAATGGTTTTTGAGCACTTTTATGGTTGCAAACCTTTGTGATTGCTAATTATATTTCAGATGCAAATGTGCCGAACTTTTTAATAAAGTTCAACTAATGATTTCGTATCAAATTAAAATATGTCGATCAGTGGTTTAATTAACATAAATTTTTTGTAATAATAACAACTTCAATAACTTCATTGCTGAGATTGAAATTCCAGCATTATTATGACTGACAATTACTTTCCATGCAAGATCAAAACGCAGTCAGCGAATCTCTTCACAAGTGTGGAATGGATATCATGTGGTTCATTCAAACAGACATTTTTTCAATTTTAATCACTCAATGCATCAACACAAAATAATTTCATTTTAAACTAGAAATATTGATTTGTTTAGTATAATTTAAGTCTCATAAGCATGCCTTAATATTTTAAAAAATATTTTAGCCTTATTGTTTTAAACATGCTCTGTTAATTATGCGTGTCCCTATTGCTTGAAATCGCGTGATGTAATTTCATTTTTATTCCTAGTGTGGTTGATTCCAACATAAAAATAGTGCATTATATAAGCAACATCTTAGCTTGTGGTAAGCATAATCATTCGGTATACTAATATATTATGTGGATTCATTTAAACTTTTCAATTATATTATATGAAATAAAGTAAAGATTCCTGCCACATTGCCCAAGAATATAAAAAATAAACAGAACATTTCTCCTATAAAATTTGATTTTGAAAGAAAAAAGCGCAATTCAACATTGAAAATAGCTTGAATTTCATTGTAAAAATGAGAAGTATAATCACAAATTACGCAGAAATATATTTTAAAAAATGAATCAAAATTAAGGAAAAATTGTCAAGATAACTAAATTAGTATAATCAAAAAGATAATGCTTTGAATTTCTATATAATTAAAAAATAATTTAATAGGATTATATTACAGAAAATTATTGACGAACAACTCTAAAATGTGCTTATTTTTTGAAATGAATTCTGACTTGAATGATAGTAAATGCTTCTGAAATGCATATTAGGGTGGGCCGAAAGAAAATCTGATGTTATCTATTTTCATATGGGATGTAAAACTGCGAATTGTTGTTTCCAAGCATCCTATAAAGTATCAAAAATCAAATATTTTTCATTAATTTAAAAACTTTTTCACCGCCTGTTGAACTGTTAAAAACTTAAATTCTTAAGTAAAATAAAATTTATTACATCAGAATTCTTCTATAACTTTCAACTATATATTCCCACACAACTAAATATTTGATAATGTGGAAATTTAGATCATAATCACGGCTTCCACGCCTTATCTCATCTATGGATTGCAGTAGTACAATGTAAATTTCCTTTAGATCTAAATGAATATCAACTTCATTTATTCTCTTCGTATAGTGTAATACATTGTAAAACTGTGCTTCAAAACTAGAATGTAATTCGTTTGTTACGAAATTACGAAAGTTAAGAATACAGAAAGTAACAAAAAGTACGAGATCTTGGATGCTTTAAAAACACTTGAACTGTTAGAACACCTTTATAATAATCTTCATTCAGATATCTATGCTCTACAAATAAAGTTAAATCAACGAAGAAAAAATTAATATTTTATTATTAATCATTAAATTCCATCGTTATAATAAATGTTGATCTCACCATTACCATTTTGAGGAATGCTTATTTTAGTAGAACTCCAGCTCCATTCATTCCGCGAATTGATATGGAGTAAAAAGTCTAATAAGGGGCTTAATTTTTTCATATCCTCTTAGATGTATTTCCTGAACAACAATAATATCAGGCCTACCAACGATGACGTGGAAGTTTCAAAAGTTTTTTTTTCTTACAGTATTTTTTACTCAATTGTTTATTCGACTTTTAGGAATTACAAAATCCTCACAGCTCACGCCAACGAGATTCCTGTGAAGCATTTGATTGTGAATAGCTCATATCTCTTGAGTGATCAATAATTCTTACGTGACGTGAATTACAGTTGGTGGTTACTTCAAGGAAATATTGGAATTATTCTTGAATTTAATTTCTTTCTGATATAAATATTTTCAATATTTTGTCTATGAAAGAAATATTTGTTTTAAGTCACTGATAAGAGATTTTTCTTTCTGTTTGTTAATATTTTTATTTTTTTATAGGGCAGAGAATATAGCGAAAATCTTGGAAAGCAACTTAAAGAAAAAGGTAAAAGCTCTACTTTATGGTATAGCTTGGTTGCAAATATTTATTTTTAAAGTATTATTTATATCCTATTCCGTTGCATGTTCAACTACACGCACACGCGCGCGCGCACGCACGCATATAAAATAAAGTTACCTATCTCTTGCTTTTTCTTTCGCACTTGCAACGACTTCAGCATCGGCTCTGTAGCATGAATAATGTAATGTCATTTCCTTTTCAATCCCTTTTATTTATTTCAATATGCTTCATGTTTGTAAAGAGGAAATTTTGAAATCGATTTTTCATTAAATTCTTGAGGAACTAGAGTTTTGTAACTTCATACTTTTATGTGTTTTTGATGACTATACTCTAGCTTGATTTTTTCATAATTAATTTAATGAAATATTGATTCCACATATGTGCCTCTACCTTGAAAAGAATATGAGATAAAGATAATTTCAAGCTTTCATTAAATTGATAACAAAAAGTAGAGAATAATTAGAATAAAAAATATATTTTTTAATAGATTAATGAAAATGTGTTTTTTAAAAATACTTCAATTCAATGGATGGAATTCAATAGCTTTTTTTTCTCACAAATTTGAATTTGTTGTTTTATAAATTTTCTGTTATAATTTAATTTAATGAAATTTTGATTCCGTGAGAGTGACTTACCTGTTATTAAATTTGAGAAAAATTTGCTTACAAATTTTTAATAACATTTATGTTATATTTTGAAGATAATTTATGAATTAAAGAATCTAAAATAATGAAATTAAAAATCAAATACTTTGTTCCACTAACTGTGTTTTTTTATTATTTTGTTTGTCTTACCTCACAAAATTCAAATTACGTTCCGAAAACAGTACAGTACGCGTACGAGAAAAGCATTTGTTAAATAAAAGGAAAGCAAAAAGAGCACTTTTCTCTAGAAAATGAAATTTAAAGGAAAGCTTAAATTGACATATTTTTACAAATGGATTAATTATTGTAACATTGAAGTCGAGGTAGGGCGCTGTGGATTTTTAACAAGTGTTTTTTATTTTTTACTATTTAAAGTACTCGCCCTCAGTTATTTCAGTAAATTTTGGAAGATATGTCCTTTTTCTATTTTACTTTGTGTCCTCTTAAATTTAAAAGATGGCGCTAGGGTTTGTAACAATTGTTCGGCTTCAAAATGTCCTTCCTTAATGACCGTTGTTCACAGGCTTTTGCTTCAAGTGTTTTTCTTCTGTTATTTGAATATAATGGTAAACTATTAACGAAATTATTTCATTACACGGTGACTTTTAATTACTACACTGGAAGGAAAAACACGAGTATTTATATTATATCAAATAATCAAAAGAAATATCCTTTTATTCGAAGAAGTTTTGTTTCTATTAGTACAATAAATTCAAGATCTATCGATTTTTGTTAAATAATAGATTGCGATCTTTTCACAAAATTATTAAAATAGTTTCAGAAACTTTGATTTCAATCTGGAAAATATTTATTTTTTAAATCATACATTTTTTTCTTCTCTCATTTTTTATTTCTAGTTGTATAACTATATTCTAATGCTTTTTCTTAAAACACTGTAATAAATAATCATGGACTTACTTTTTATTGTATATTGATTTAACCATTACAATGCATATTATCTTAATAATACCAGCTATTGTATTATCATTAGTGTGTTGAAGAAGCTGAAATTGATTGAAACATACTTGCGATCATCAGTTCAACTAGAACTTTTGAACAGTTTGGAAATTATATCTATTGAATATAAAATAACCCGAATTTTAAATATTGGATAAAATTCTAAAAGACTTCGTTGAGAAAACAGCAAGAAAAATAGCTTTCTAATAAAAATATGTGTATATATTTATGACTAATGGATTTCCATGGTTTTTAATAAGTTACAATCATTTATTTCAAGCAGCACAATTGCATTCTAATTTTTTCAGCCAAATTTTTTTATTTAAGCTTTTTAAAGCTATTTTAGTGAATGGTATGGGTACTATCTATTTTTAAAGATATTACACTAATTTGTTTATTGCTTGTAAGCTGAAATAATGGTATTAAAATATTTTAAAAATTTTTTTAATTAATTCCTATAATGAGCAGTTTTTTACTATTTATCATTCAACTAGGCCAGTGGTGGGGAAACTTTTTTTAAGACGGGCCATTTGTAATAACAAGACAATCGTAGCGGGCCAAAGAATAAGGGTTAATCGTTAAAAAATTTGTGTTCTATAAACATATACATATATTATTTTATATACTTATTATTTTAATAGTAAAAAAGCAAAAGGTAAGAAAATTATAAGCACAAAATATAAAATGAATTTAGTGCAGTTCTTGATGTGAAGTATTATCACTTTATTTTCTGGTGTCATTACTGGTTGATGGTGCATGAGAAAAATGAAATTGAGACTGTTTTATCAAAATTTCATCATAGTCCGGCTCCATTTACGAAGCAGAAATTCTTAAAACTGATGAAAGATGCTCATCTGTAATTCTGTTTCTTAAAGAAATTTTCCTAAGCTTCATTGTTGAAAAGATTTGTTCGCATATATAAGATGAGCCGAACATTGTCATTATCTTCATTGCATGAGTAATTAGATTTGGGAAATTATCTGGACTTAAATTTTTATAAAATTCTAGTAATGGTACTGTATGAAAAGTTTGTTTCAGGAGAGTATTACAGTTCAGTTCTATTAACTCAAGTTGAAATTTTGCATCAACTTCTTCGTAATGAACATTGAATGGGGTCGCAAAAATACTTAACTCTGGTTCCATTTTTCTAAAGTCATGAAATCTCCTTTCAAATTCTGAAGATAGTTTTCTCAAATTAATTTCGTATTTTTTAATCTTATTGTTTGATATAGTGAATTTTAAAGATTGCATTCTTGGAAAATGAGAAAAATCAGATTTAGAGATCTGATTAGCAAATAATAATAACTGTAATTTGAAACTCTTTAGGTATTGCCAAATATCGTGAAGAAACTGATTTTTCCCTTGCAATTTGAGATTAAGTTGATTGATGTGTACGAGGAGGTCTGTGAAAAAAGCGAAATCAGAAAGCCACGTTTCGTTTTCTAACATGTCAAATTGATTATAAATGTCTTTATCAAGAAGAAAAATCACAATATCGTCTTTTAAATCCCAAATTCTTTCAAATACTTTTCCAGCACTTAACCAACGAACTTTTGAATAATACAGGATATCGGAATGCTCAGCGTGTACGGACTCCAAAAACTGTTGAAACTGGCGATAATCCTCTGGAACGAATCATATTTACTAGTTTTACAGCAATATTAAGTATATGATCAATATCTAAAGCCGATTTAGAGAGAGCATCCTGATGTATAAGGCAGTGCAAAAAAACATCATTTCCCGAATACTTAGAATTAAATTTCCCAACAAATCCTTAATTGATTTCAACCATATTAAGAGCATCATCTGTAGTTACATTACATAACTTATCAATAGGTAAACGAAGTTTATCGATGCGATTTTCAAATTCACAAAATATATCGACACCAGTCGTTGTTCCTTTCATTAGCTGCAGCCCTGCAAGTTCTTCTGTAATTTCAAAGTGGGCGTTGATTCCTCTTACAAATATGAGTAACTACGCAGTATCGCTGATATCTGTACTTTCATCCATGGTAATTGAATAAAAAATAAATTTTTGAGTTTTTGTAGTCAGTTGTGAAATTAGATTTTTATCAATATTTTCAATTCTCTCGGTGATTGTTCTTCTTGAGAGAGACAGTGATTGAAAATCATTTTTCTTTTCAGGGCACATAATATCGCACACATCTATCATGCACTGCTTTATAAATTCTCCATCTGAAAATGCTTTATTAGATTTAGCAATATTATAAGCCAACACATAACTGGCTTTCGTAGCGCATCTTCGAGAATGATTAGCTCTCTGAAATAATTGTTGTTGACTTGATAAATTTTTTATTAAATCTTTCGATTTAATTTTTTTACCTCTTCACTTAATGATGAGTAGGAGTATTTTTCATGTTTGCTCTTGAAATGGCGTTGAATGTTATATTCTTTTAAAACTGCAACAGTTGTATTGCAAAGTGAGCACACAGGTTTTTCTTTAAATAAAGTAAAGAAATATTTCCACGTCCATTCTTCTTTAAAAACTCGACATTCTGAATCCTCTTTTCTTTTTTTAACATCCATTTTAGACGTTTCCTACTACGGAGAATAACACACAAAAACGCAATTGACGAAAGCTTACTACTAACTTATGCTCTTGCGCGGGTGTTTGTTGAGGCAGTGGGAGTTTCGGGGATTATACAAACAATTACTCGAGTCACAGCGGGTCGTTGCAGATGACTGACTAAGTCGCTAACTAACTGATCTTCGGGCGGCCTATCTTGTATTTATACCTACCTGCAAGGATTGTTCGAGAATTGGAGTTTTGCGGTTCTTTCGGAAAAACAGAACAATGAATCGAAAATGCGAGAGTGTCTGGAAGTTTCGAGTGAAGAGGAGTCAGCTGTTTGGGTCGGATGGATTTGTCCAGAATACTATTGTGTTTTGAATATCGCCGCAGGTAGTTTTTATGCTGGTCGTCACATTACGAAGTAAGAATGCGCTCAAACATTCTCACGACGGCACTCTTCAACGGGCCGGATTAAACCTTTCCGCGGGCCATCACTGAACTAGGCGATGCATATGTTTTGTTTGGGTTTTCTGTGTTTAACGGCTCAAGAGCCATATTAATTCATTTATATATGAAAGCGTACTAACTGAGAAGAAAATAGGATAATGAATGAACAAAATCTAACAATTCAGCAACTCAGATCTAAACAATGATGCAATGCTGTATCAATGCGTATTTTGTAGGATTATATGTAATTTTTGATTTATCAGCATTTTCTTATGCATTGATCAATGAAAATTGATTACATCTTGATTCTATGAGAAAGATACCATCTGATAATGAATCAGCGAAAAAAAAATTAAAATTCTATAACGTCTGATTAAGAATTAATGATTAAAAAGAAGTAAATAATCTTGAAAAAAAATTACAGTACGTACATTAATAAATACTTTTTTAAATAACGAGCTTTATTAAATTTATTTTATATTCTTATGATCCTACAATCATTATTGAAACCTGGATGGTAATCAGGTGCTATCGAAAACTGCTTCCAATAGGACCCCACACCTGATACCATCTAAGGATGGCACTATTTGTTAAATTCTAACTTGACTGAATTTTATTTCATATCTGAATCTCAATTTTCATATAGTTCTACATCCATATGGAAAATAAAATGACCTGTAATTAACTCTTTTAAAATTAGTTATTTCTATCATCAAAGAGAAATATCTATGCATCTTAAAATCTAATGGCTGTCATTCCAATCGTCTTGCCGTCATCACAAATCCCATAGAAATGCAATTCTTTTGCAATCTCATTTCTCAAATAAGAAAAAGTTTCCATTCCAAATTCATAAAAGCCTTGACTGTGTTGCCAAATGTTTCTTTTTGGTGTCTTTTCGAAACAGTCTACTGATTGAAATTTCGTCTCTACGGGAAAAATAAAAGATGTGATTAAACGGAAAACTCTCCCCTTTATTAATATAAATAAGATCTTTCAGAATTACTTAACCTCTTTATTTACATCTAATCACCATCAAGAAGTTTTTGAAAAATTTAGTTTCATATTATCATCTTTACTAAAGTTTCGCCATGAGCCCTAATTTGCCTTCCTTTTAGTAAAAAATAGTTTGAGAAGGTATTGTGAAATACTGAAAATGGGATAATAAAGAAATTTAAGTACAATGACTAATATGAAAAAGGAAAGTTATTAAAAATTAAAAACATATTATAAGAGCGTTTAAAAAATAATATTTATATAAGATTTTATTGTTTTAATTTGATAGTCATATATTTGATTAAATATTTCCTTTACTTTTTTCTCCTTTAGTAAACAGTTCAATATTTTCTACTTTTTAGAAGAATTGAAAGCATGTTTAAAATTATTTCAATGGATTTTTTTATTGCAGTTCGTTACTGGATTGGGCCATTTGCAACCCCAGAGTATTTGCACATCACATCAGCTTTACCAAAAACCAGATCTGGAAAAATCATGAGAAGAGTTTTGAGAAAAATCGCAGTGGATGATCATGATTTGGGTGATCTGACATCACTAGCAGATGATACATTGATCGAAAAATTGTTTCAAAGTCGTCCAGTGACTGAATAAATATCAGAGATTTGCATACAGCATTTATTTTGGAAATGATAGTAATTGTTTATTGTGTTGTAGAAACTTTACAATGATATTGTAAATGTTAGTGCGTTTATTTTCGCTGCTCTTTTTGAAAACTGTTGCAATGAAGAGTTTACGTTCTGCAACTTTCTTAATGTCATCGTATCTATGTTAGTGACAAATTCCTCAACATATCATGAACTATGTAGTTGTTAATAGGCCCTATTTCAAACGGCAAAATCAGCCGTACGGTTAGGAAGAATTTATTTTTTAATCAGAACATGTTGTTCATCAATATTTATGTTTTAAGTTCCAAACAGATCACTTCTACATTAGAACAGGTAAAATCCTTTTCCAAAATCTGACATGAAAGGAATATGGTAACTTGAAAAGTTAATCTTTTATAGTGACTTGATAAGTGCATTATAAAAGATGAGTAATCTAAAATAGATTCAACTTAATTTTGAAAGATTATTTGCTATAAAGTTGTTCCCACAGAAATTAAAAATGTGAGATATAATTGATATTTTTATTATTTTTTGGACCTATGTTTATTCTTTCAGGGATCATTAAACAATTTCTATTTATCACATTTTAATAACATTTCATACGAGTTAGGAAGTTTTATAGGAGATAATTAAGTACTTCTAAAACTTACTTTGATTTAATATTTTAATTCTTGCGAAAGTTAGACCGAACTATACAATTTTTTTTCCAACAAGTGAAAACTTAATTTTTCATAAATTACTGCTATGACCCGAATCCATTTTATAAAGGAACTTGTATTTTTACCACAGAAAAGGATTTTACAATTGAAATAAATGTTTTTATAAAACAATAATATTGGCATTTGCTGAAATGCTTACTTTGTTCAGCCTGTTGTATAATTTCCCCTGGCTGTTTTTATTTCTGATTAACACAAGTGGATAACTGAAAAGATAGCTTTTACTAACTTCAAACTATAATGCAACCTTCTTGCATTATGATTTGAAATGTTGGCAGTTATTGTATTCAAGCAAAACTATTATGTCTTTTGTTTGCTTCTCTCAGGAAAATGATCTTTGAAGGGGAAAACAAAAATTAGAATTTTTAATGCAATTCAAATGCTTATTTTTTCCCATCACTTATGAAAAAAAAATTTATGAAATTCCCCCAAAAAATACTTAACACAAATTCTAATTTCTGAATATGATTAATGATAATACGAACCCTAGAATTCGCTACATTAGCAAATTAGATTATATTTGAAATAACTATCTTCAATATATTTTTGCAGAATGCTAGAAAAAGCACCACATTTGATATAAATTCTAAGTAAAAGAAATGTTATCATTTTTATTTAATTCATTTTTCGATAGAGTTGTCATGCATGTTTATTATCTTAAAAATGTATGTTGTGTACTTCATGACTGATATTTTATATGTAGAAGAGTTTAGGTTCATTAGCCATAAACTGGTGGTATTCAGATTCCAGAGAGAATTATTTAGAAGAGTTTCTTTATATAAATTGCCATGATATTTGGATGCTTAGATGGACAAATCAAAATGTATAATTCCATATTTAGTAACCACGCAAATGTGGTGAAAATACATATCATGAAATGTGTCTTCTTCGATGAGTCCATTAAAATTCCAGATCTAACTTAGAATAGATGTAATCAGCATGCTGAATGTTGTTTATTTTAGATTAAAGCTTTATGATCTGCATTGAAAATAATGTTGTTTTATCTAAATAATAACACATTCCCCGCAAAAAAGGGAATTGAACCACACATGTTTATAGACGATAGATTTCTGAAAATTTGAGTATAATATTTAATACTCATGAACTTTTCCGAATCATTTACATATTTTAACCCTACAAATTCAGTAGTTGCATGTAGTAATTTACGATAGTTAATTTTGATCTAAAGAAAGTTCAGAAATCTGAAATATATTTCAAATATCTTCAAAGAAGTAATTTTAAAATTTTGTTATCAAAATTACTGTCGTAAAATTCGTAGAATGAAAAAAGAGTAACATGAGGATAATGCGCCTGGTAATTTAGGAATAATGTTCAATAAAAACAAAGTCTTGACAGCTTATGAAATTAACTTCATTATTTTTAGTCAATTTAAAATCCAATTCAATTTAAAATTTCTTATCAAAAGCCATATGCAACTTTACTTAATATTTCCGGTCATAAAAATAATTCATAAATCATGAAAATAATTACAGAAATAAGCAAGGAGGAAAAAAAATTTACAACTATGGATAGTGAAGGAGCTCTACTTTGCGAAAAATACTAAATATAAAGCATACTAATAAACAGAAAGTCTTAAAAGAAGTGAAGCAAGTGTCCATATTCTTAAATATTTCAATTAGACATACATTTCCAACTGTTTAAAAACTTCTATAGAAGGTGCTAATAAAAGTTTTAAAAAATCTATACGGTAGATTGATACCTAAAGTAAAAAATTCTCTATAAATAAAATGTTTTTATCTCAAATTCATAAATAAAAGCTCATTTCTCTCTGTAAAAAATTCCGATATATTAAAAGATAATTTTTTTTTTGACTTAGACCATTTTTCCATGCACCTAAGCGGTGTTTGAGCTAGTCTTTCGCTGCAATTTTCAGATTTAATATACTTATTAAAATCAGTATTAAAAGGGCATAGTCAAAAAATAACAATGCATTCTTCGATATCCACACAATATTGCCTGTTTTTAACAACACTTGTGTATATACTATCCAATTCTTCACTTGTCATTATTTTTGAACTTATCAGCAAAGATCTAAAAAACGTGTACGGTCAAAAATTATTCATTCTTTTGTTCAGGCATAATGCCACTCAAAATTAATTGAATATATTTGTAACCCTTCAGTATAACATTACTGCACAAAATAACAACAGCCAAAAAGTTTCTAAAAATGCCACGTCACCCATTTATAGAACATTGTTACTAATAATCAGTCTTCTAGATAAAATAGATTTTTTTCCATGTATAAAAGAAATCATTTTGACGATTGATATTCCATATCAGTCAAAGCTGCATTCGTCTGTTCAAATTACATTTATCAAAAAAGAGAGATTTTATTCCACTGAAGTGAAGCCCAACAGATAAATTCCAGATGCTAATCAAGATCCGGTTGTAACTGTCTATTGAGTCCATAAATACTATATGGATACCAGTAATTACATTGAAGTATTCTCTTCACTGTCATTTTACGAATGATAAGTTCTGGACTTATTGTTCGTACAACAATATGAGGATAACTTCAAATATAAATAAGTCAAAATATAAGAGGATGAAAATTTATCAATCTCCTGACTCATCCTTCTCGGGAAGAATCTGGGAATGTAATTTGTAACCACTAAATCATTTTTTAAATGCAGTTCCTTGAAGGATGACGTAATTCAGAAAACGACGTTTGTATTATTCGATAACTAGATCAATACTGCGATTATATGCAGCATAAATCATCTTCACTAAAATATATTACTCTTTAAAAAGCTCATAATTGTGAACAAATTTTTTTTTCTTGTTCTGCTTTCCATTACTTTTCTGAAACATCTTCAATATTCAATTTCTCTTCTCTTATAAATCATTGATCAATCAAAGTGAACAACATTATACGTGATTAACCGAATTTCTTTGAAATCCTGATGCAGTTAAGAGTTTTATTATACTGAAAAGTTTCCTTTCCTCGACTTTGTGATATAGAAAACTAATTTGGAGTTTTAAAATTAATACCTCAAAAATTAACAGCAAGTTTTTAAAAGAAATAACGAAGGAAAATATCAAATAGTCTTGGGACTTTTTAAACGGACTGTTTGAATATCGCTTATAGGAAATTATCCATTTATTTCAATTTAAAATGATATTGTATTAGAACACGAACTAATTAATCTTGCATGAAACATGGCCATAAAGTACCCTTAATCAGCTATAAATACGATATGATATGATACAGCTAAGATTTTGACGGATGCGTTACATATCGGTTATTTCGAGAATTAGCGTTTTAAATACCATTAATAGAAGTGAAGATCAGTTTATTTGATCATGAAAACTGTAAGCGTCGTCGTCGATATTAAATAATAAACTAGAACACGTTGTGAACTCTGCCAGGAGAGTTTCGGCAATGCATTTTTCCTAGAAATACACAATTCTGATTTACTACCCTACAAAGGCACCATCTCTTTTTTAAGTATTCATAAAACAATAAAAATGTTTAGCAACTTCGATGTAATTACCAATATCTTTAATTTGGCATGAGCTCAAAACAGCCCAATTTAATGAATGAAAAAAATTATATACATACATTGGCGATGGGAATATTTCTCTTATTTCGGCTTATGCACCACTGAATACCCTAAACATGATATCACCGTATCTTCAGCCTCATAAATATCTTAAATCTAAACCTAGAGATTCTAAAGTTTTTAAAATTGTATTTACTAGATTTTCTCCATGTGCTGAAATAAATGGTGCAAGTAAAAATGTTCAATTATTAAAAATTTATAGTCATCTCTTTCTACAAATCTGAGAAATTTCCTCTATCATAAATATGTATTTGGTTTCATCTGCTGCAATAGAAAAACATTTGAGTAAATTTACTTTTCAATCAATTTTTCTCAACTGATTTCATAGCAAGCATATATAATTTGATATTGTATTTTAAGATATGTACAAAATCCTAATAAGTAGACAAGCATTTATTTCCTTAACTATTGCAGACATATACTTCCAAATACAAATAAGACACATAAATGTATGAAAAGACTTTAGTGTCTATAGTCAGTGACAATAAAAAAATTACAAAAATGTCCTTTTAGAACACACCCTACAGCAAACAAATAAAATAAAATAATAAAAAAATGTCAATGAGTAAAATTACAATCATTGTAATTTCCTATACTCATCCATTAGAACATAAAGTTTCATTTTAATTTTTTATCGAAATATTAAAAGGCAAATTTATGGATTCAAATTACTTTTCCAATATTTCAGACAGTCTTTTTCAACTAATTTAATTATCTCAGTTTAAATATATAACAAGTTACACAAAAAATGCAAAATTCTCACTAAAAAGTTATTGAGAATTTTCTGACGATTAGAAATTTAATTGCCATTGGTAGAGTATTTTTGGTCTTGTATTAATGGAATTGGTAATTAAATGATAGCATTAATTTAAAAAACAAATTTTTAATCAATTTCTTCAAAAATTTTTTAGTTTAAAGTTTAAAAATTGACAGCATTTTATATAATAATAAACATATAAAGGAGACAAATCGTTCATCCTCAAAACAAATTACTATATTTTATAGTAACTTTTATCAAAGAAAAAGCTCACAGAACTGTTTTGCAATATGTTTTAAAATTTATTTGAAATTCAATCGAATATAAATTACTTATCAAAGTTTACTCTGAAAGCCAGTTTAAATAAAGCCTGTCTGCTGTTTAAATAAAAAGAAAAAATTTAAGGAAAATACATATATTTAAAGTGTTTTACTTAAACAATTAAGATTAGTTTTTTTTAAAATTATCATTAATATTCCAGAAGATGATTAATTGCTGCAAATATACCAATGAAAAAAGCATGATTAAGCCAATAAAATTAAATTTAAAATCCCAGATAAAAAATTTAATACTTTAAAATTTTAAGAGTTTCATAAGAAAAATAATTTGACATCTTTTAACTGGCTACTTGCAAAAAATTCTATTTGAACTTTATGCTCTTTTGTGAATCTAAAGTGCCAAAAACAAAATTAAGACAAGAAATTCTGTAAGATAACAATTTTATTTGATTTCAGATAAATAAATCCATAGTCAACAAACACAGAAATAACCTATAAATTACAAAATACTCTTAAAGAAACGATATTATGTAATTTAGAGATAATTTCTTTATCTACTTTGTATATACTTCGTGGGTATCAAAAATGATAAAAATGCAGACAAATAACAAGTGAGGACACAGATGGATCAGAAAAATAATTTTTGAACTATAAAAGACCATGTATTTAGAAATATACAAATGAATTCCTAAATAAACCATTTTTTTAGTATTTTATTTTGGTCTATATTTTGTATCCTCATATATAATGAATACAAGCTACATGCATTTATGAGTAATATAGATTAAAAATGATTTATATCACATGATTAAGTTCAATTCCCCTTAAATTAATACACGAATATAAGTACAAAAATAAATATAACTCTGGTTTTCTTTCAGATTTTTAACAGAAAATTAGCTTACATATATGTACATGGCTATGTTTAATGATTATTTCTTTGATCCATTTATGCCATGAAAGTTCATTTTTGGTTCCATATTGACAATTTGCCATCACGAAATATTAAATTTTCAGTGGGTAAAGGGAGCTCCAGATCACAACCCGGACGATTAGGAGGAAAAGAAGTAGTTTTTCCTATATCAGAATTCATCACAGGCTGCAATCAAAAGAGAGCATATATGTACATACACATAATTACTAGGATATCAAAATACAAAAGAAAAATCACAGAGAACTTCGTAACTGTGAGAATAAATTAATTGCACAGTTAAGGCTGATTTGTAAAAATTACCGAGTGAAGAAATTTATTAAAAACAGAAAAATAATTTCAGCTAAAAATATAGATAGCTTAAAATACTTTCACTTACTATTACTTATAAAAAAGATAACGCTGAATTAAATGATAAATATAGGTAAATTATACGTTAAGAATTCCGGTGATTAATCAATATTTATGGCATACAATGTTTTTGAAAACTGGAAAATAATTTATAGAGATAAATATTAAAAAACACCAAAATTCTCATTATTTATCCACTTGATATTTTTCATAAACATTTTTAATTATATATACATTATAATAAGTTCTTAGTTAATATCGCACATAGAACACACACACACACACACACAGTCTGTTCATATAAATTTAAGATGATAGATTAAAACAAGAATATACCTGATATTCCGATATGAAATCCAACAAACGAAGGCATAATTTCCTATTTGATGCAATAAGTTTTTGAAGGCTAAAATGGAAAAAAGAAATTTGAACATCATAGCTTACATTAAAATAAAACAAATCTCCTAAAATTAATCACTAAATTCATTTACGTGTAATTTTGCACTACTGAGGATTTTGTTTATGCTTACATGTTTCTAAAAATCAGAGAAGAAAGATATTTCTTTTGTTTCAGTCTGAAGTTACGTTATGTAATTTTTTTTTCTTTATTTCTGATTCAGTGGCAATTAAATATCAAATCAATACATTACCACTTCATACTAAATGATTCAATTATAAAATTTATAATATATTATTTCTTAAACTAATGTCACAAAAGTCAAAATGCGTCAAGATCCCTAGGCAGAAATGGCCCCCGAAATAACACTTTTTTATAACTTTGCTTTGAATATCATGATATTTAAGGGGGAGGGGGGCATTCATCACCTCAGGCATGAAAAAAGAATCATAACAAGGAAACATTTTCTCAACAACCTCTCATTTCAAATATAAGTGAGAATGATAAACATTCCCTTAGAATAAATATGCATAATAATTAGCAGTAGAGGACCATTTCAATAGATAAGACCCATGTTTCATTACGTTCGCCATTTCAGTAGTTGACAATCCTTTCCCTTCCAATAACCTTGCTGAATGCCCATTAAGGGATTAGTACATTAGTATCAAGCTTGATTTGCTGAGAAAGTGATGGATGAATCCGTTTTTCCCTCTGAAGAAGGAGGCATGCGATTGGAGAAGGTTTCAAAACAGAAATAAATTCGTTTCATTTGTTAGTGGAATGTCAACATAATCTTAAATAAAAGGCGAAAGAAAGTACAATACTGAAGCAGAGTATAAATGCAGTATTACAGAGTATTTATTTATACTTAATTAGAGATTTCTCTTTTATATTAAAAATAACATGACAATAATTCTTAAAATATTTTATGTTTTTTATATTCTTAAGTATATATTCTCTCTCTTTAAGAGATAAATCAATATTATTTGAAAAATTCGAAATGGATACAAATATGAATATTATTTAAATGCCAACTTTGTGTAGAAAATAATTATACATACATAATCAATTAATTTAAAGTCTTGTTAAAATATTTGAATGTGCTTTTATATTGAACATTTAGATACAATATTGGTTTTAGATGTTAGAAAATCCAGAAAAGTTTCAAACAATTTAATGTTGAAATCTGTTATAAATATACATATACTTGTATAAAATATATATTTTTGTATTCATGTACATATTTTTCTTTAATTGTTATGAATAGGTACTGGATTATGTTACAATTTGAATTTACTCCAATATACATGGTAACTTTCTATGTGATAGGAATATCATTATTTTGTTTGATATTTAATTTCTTTTCAAAATTTTCTTGATCAATAAAGGCTAATATATTTAATTTAGGTTTAATATTTTATGTGCTGCAAACAATCATGTTATCAAGTGAATGTGCCATGCTTTCATATATTTGAGAATTATGGGATAAATAATTATTTAATCCAGTAATAAATTTAATCATCCCAGTAATAACATCTTAAAAAAAATCTAACTGCAACCAGTCTATTCTTCAAAATTGTAACAGTACGAAATGAGTTTTTTTCTCAAATTTTTTTTTTCAAAAAAAAAGATGTTCCCTCAAAATATGCACGGAAATTATTGTGTAAAATTATATAGATTTTACTTCAACAAAAGTTCCCAGAAATGTATTTAGAAGATTAGATGAAGACGGGACTATAGTTTTTATATTCAACTATTACCAAAATAATTATATGGGTATATAAAAAAGTATATAAATAAAAGTGATTCATGATTACTTCGTGTTCTTGCTTTTGATGTTATAAACTTTAACAAGAAGCGCAAACACAAACACACAGGGTAAGTCTAAAATCATGGGACAAACTTTCAGAGGTGGTAGAGCTCACTATAACAAACAATTACTGTATGGAAATATATGACTGGAAGTGACGCGTCGAGGCACAAACACAAAAAAATAATACGAAATGAAAAACATTGTTTATTTACTACGACATCTTTAAATGCTTTTTTTTTGCAGTAATGTCCACAAAAAAATTCCCAATATTGCAGCCATTGACATTAATGAATACTTATTAGCGTCGGTGGAGTGATTAGCGAACATATTCACATACCCCGTGTATTTCGCTTATGCATGCAGCTGCACAAAATAGTCGAGCAACGAGTTCTTTAATGGAGTTCACTGGAGTCTCGTAAATGAAGGCTTTCAAAAGCTCCCGTAGGAAAAAAATCAAGACTTGATAAATCTGGCAATCGTAGTGGCCATCAGACTGGCCCCCCACGACCAATCCAGCTCACCCCAAAAGTAACATACAGCGATTTCCAGCAACTGTTTAACACATTTTTTGTATGGAATCATTGGTTTTCTCTGCTAACGAACATTTTATGATGCTGTTAATGTGTTATTTTTTTTTTCTGTTTGTACCTCAACGCGTTACTTCCGATCTTATATTCCTACACAATAATTGCTTGTTAGAGTGAGCTTTACCACCCCTCAGAGTTAGTCGCATGATTTTAGACAACCAGTATAATTTACATAATTTAAGTATAATTTTTAAGAACTGATTATTATATCCTGATGACTATATAAATGACAGGAATTTATTTGGAAAGATTATTTTATGAATTATATAAAATGCACGCCAATTTTATTTATATTTCTTTCCTTATATTCTGATATCTGTGAAAAAAAAATTTCAAGTAAGAGTACATTTTGATATTCAATAAAAATTCAAAAAAACCTAAGTACTTACAATGAAACTTACAAAAGAACCTTACAAAAAAAAAATGAAATATTAACTACGATTAAGCATCCAAATATAATTTATTTTACATAAATACAAACTCTGAGAAAAGGAAAGTAAAGAAAAATATTTTAGCATTTTCTATCTGCAAGTAATTTATGATTTCATTAAATAAGTCAATGCACATAACAGACTTTATTATAACAGACTAACAATAAAATGACTATTTGAAAGGATAGTTTTTAATAGTAATAAAGCTATTATAACTACAAACTAAGAGTATATATATTATTTTTTCTTTTCATTTCTTGTAGCTTAAATAATTAACAAAATAATTATAGCCATTCAATCAAATAACAATCAATGAAACAATAATTGTTAAGTCTTAATTTTAGTTATCTGTGTTTTTGAATGATACTGTTTGATTTTTTTTTTGGCAAACAGAAAAAAAAACCACCAAAATTTAGATAGTAAAGATAATTGAAAGATTGCTATTAATTATAAACTGGTCATGCATCATGCGATGAAACTTCTTGCAGTGCACCGAGAGGTAAAATACAGAATTCAAATTTTTGTCTCCAAAGCGGAATATATGAAAAAAGGGAAACAACAAAGTATATAAGTATCGCTAAGTGCGTAAGAAAGACACCTTGAATCTATTAATACCTAGAGCAGAGCATTCAAAACGTCAATTCGTTTGGTAGTGATTTTTAAGTTTTATGTCAAGTAACAGAAAAAACGAGCCCTTACTTACTATTGCAGTCATTTACCATCCACCTTCCTGAAAATGCATTCTGGGAGCTAAAATGCACAATATTCTGGAATAAACATAATGGAAAGATCTCTACAACATCCATTATTACATTCGTCAGAAGCTTTATTATGCTTTTTTCAATGCAAAATAGTGAAATACAGCCAGTTATTCAAATTTCCATTGTTAAAATTGGAATAACAATTTCCACTAAAAACAAAGTTACTAAAGACCAATGTCGAGCTTTAAAATCCCATCTAGTATTTTCCGATTTTCAGCAATGGTACCGAAAAATACTGTAGTGCTCATGGCATTTTGCTTATTGAGCACGGGTCACTAAGCAAAAACATCCATCCATATAAAAAACATCCATAATTATAACTGCAAGGAACAAAGGATAGATTTCTACATGGTTCATGATACAATTACAAAATGCATGCCATTTCATAACATCCCAATACAGTAAAAATGTGTTTGTTCCATCACATTTTTGGAAACCGTTACCAATTGCATATTTTATGTATTTTGATTGAGGAATCGATGTCCGCATGTTGCCTTTTTGAAATTGACGACTACGGCTTTTCAACAGTTCTTTAGGGTATTTCGCTAGATAAAAAAAGACAAATTTTACTATTAGATGCTGTATGCTCTCTTAGTAGAGCACAGTCACTTTTAGTATACCTATCGTGACTTCCATTAAAATAACTATGATAGCTTATAAACTGGAAAGAGGGAGGCAACCGAATTCCGAACTTTACTGGCCAGCCTCTATTTATAGCACATGAACATCTAACACAATAAGAACAAATATTCATGCATGTATATAAAAAAACTACACTTCACTCAATTAGCCTTGTCATTATATTGCTTTGAAGCAATTATATTTGCTAAGAAGAATCCCGCACTTCTCATTTTGGACTCATTATATTGAAAGAAAATTACCGATTTCCATAACACATCTATGCATGTAGCTACTATAAATCCATAAAAACAATATGCCCATAATAGAGGCAATCAAATCAGACAGAAGAGGGATAAAAGTGAAAAAATGCATAAATGAAATTTTATTAATTTGCCAGATATGCCATATTTCTTCAAAATAGATTTAAAATAAATTATGTCCATTTGTCGTTAACTATGCAGAGATATGTAAATACAAATTACACTATGTCAATATTTTATGAAGAATCGAGATAATTTTTAAAACTTCCCCCAGATTAACGAATTTGACATAAGGAGGAGTTTATTAAACAGAATCTAGAGTCAACAAAAATGAGCATTTATTTTCTAGATATAAATATATTTCTTACTTAGCTTTGCTGCAAAACTGTTGTTCCAATAACCGGTGACACACCTTTTTATTAAGAAGGCCATTAAATAATGGAATTCCAAAGGAGCAGTCTAATGGCATCCAACTGTTTTCTTCAAATGGTAAAGAATTTTTGTACTTTAAATTGCCTTCAGGACAAATGAGTGAAAAGTGTGTATTTTCATTTGACTGTTGGTCTTTAATAGCATTTTCTGGTGGTATCACTGCTTTACTTAAGTACACACAGTTTTCATTAGAAATTTTAACAGCTCCAACTCTTTTCGAATCTTGCCTACATGTAGAGATATTTATCATTGTAATGTAGCCGCAATTATGCTTTAAATCTAGCTCTTCAGCCAGGATTTTGACAGCAAAATGATCTTCCCATGTATATTCTTTGGATTCAGAAACTAAAAAATAAATAAATGTATTTGAAATTTATCAATAATAATTCAAAATATTCAAAGAATACTGAGTGAAAAAAAATGTTAAACGAAATTTGTTTACACATATTATCATTACAAAGAGAGGCAGAGAAACGGATATAAAACTTAAATAATCATACACAGTAAATTTCAACAACATAAAACCTGATATTTCAAAATACATATCTTCAGTACAAAGAAATTCAAATAATTAAAAGAGAGGGAGAGAGAAAAATAGGGTGTATTAAAATTAAAATTTTAGAAAGAATCTATATAATTTATACGATATAAATTTTACTTTAAGACAAATACAATTCGCATAAGGACCAACATGTTTTTTTTTTAAATTGATTCTACTCAGGATGAAATGAAGACCAATCTATTAACCAAAAATCCATTTTGGTCAGGGGACTAAAAAGGGCAAGGAAATTAGTTCAGAAAGTCGTCTATAGAAAAAAATGTGTCTTTACTGCAAAAAAAAAAAAAAAAAAAAAAAAAAAAACCCGAAAAGAAAAACTTTTAAATTGTCAAATTAAAGCAAACTAAAAATTGCAAAACAAGCAGATAGGTGAATATAAAAAGAATTTTCAGTGCGATATAGCTTTATTTACCAAATTCACAACTCCAACTAAAAGAACCTTGTTGCCGAGGATATTAATATTCTTAAACGAAAGAACATATTGTATGCTGAGAGGAACATTTCCTACTACTGAATACATCCAGAAATGTTCCTCCTAGGACTTGATATATTTTTCTCTAAGGTCGAAAAGTTCTGAATCCGATTTAATTGACCGAAGGAGAAAAACACATGATGTCCTCATTAACCCCTTTAAAATCTAAAGGTATTTCGATTAATAAATCGAGCGATAGATGGATTCAGCAGCTCTTGTACAATATCATTATATTATAGATTACATTTTATGTCTAATACAAACGTTATTTATCAAGCAGTAGGAGTTAAATGTCAATCTCATTACAGACTTATAGAACAGTACACTTTACTGCCAACGCATTTACATAGGATTTTTCATGATTTTGTTATTCTATAAAAAATATGTATATGAAAAAAGAGAACACGCAAAATGTGTTCAAAATTAATCGAAATGCATCCATGGTATTTTAAATAGCATTTTCATCTTGATTCCACAAATGTTTTTTCTCTAACATTATTATCTTTCTCCTGTATATAATGGATTGAATATATATGATTTAAAGCAAGATGGATGCAAGTAAGTGTGTTTTATTTTCACTCTACTTCATAAATTTTCTTTCTCTCAATTGATACTAGATACTTGACCATAGCTACTTTCTTTTCATGAATAAAAAAATAAATACTTTTTATATGGTAAATTAAAAAAAAATAAATACACAATGCTGTTTGTTCAAATCACTAAATGTAACATCATGGAATAGTTTTACCGCTGATGCTAAAAATCTGCGATATTTAAAAAATAACTTCAGGGAACAATTTCAAAAACGAAAACAACGAAAATCGCAAAATTATATATGAATATAACTTAATAATGAAGTAAAATGAGTATATAACAGAATTCAAAACCAATTAAAATATTTAAAAAATTCAACCTTTTCTCTTTTCACCAGCTTTTTGAAGAGGAAATGGAACATAGCAAAATTCGGCAGCATTACCCTGGCCCTAAAAAATAACAGATTTGCAAAAAAATGTCTAAGTGCTTAACAACATTAAAACATTTTCATTTAAACAGCATATACTTTTATAATTATAAGAAGTTAAATGTATTTTACAACAACCCAGTAAAGAACAGGTCAGGCTGCTTGATGGCAATTATAAGAGAAGAGAAACATGCACTTTTCAAGCAAATATCCTGAATATTCATTCAAGCAAATAATCAAAGGAAACACATTTCTTCTTTAAAAAGCTTAAATAGCACAAGCTCTCACTTTTTTTTTTTTTTTTTTTTTTTTACTTCGGTAGCAGAAAGTCGATGACCCTTTTAGTCTTTATAATTTAATGTTTATGCGAGGAATGCTTTGTCGACCAAATTTTATCTTTTCATTTTACAACAATTTACTTTCATGTCACTAATAAATAAGTATCCTAACAAGAGAATATTTCTCATGATCTAAAGTAAATTTTGGAACGAAGCAGTTATACAATTTAACGACTATAGCCTTATCTATGAAAAGGGGAATTCACATTTTACACAGATTTAAGTACGTCGAAGAGTTTATTTGGTCACGTGTAAGAACTCCGGAATCTAGAGCAATGATTCGACATAAGAATTCTTGAAGCTAAACTATTGAGCAATTAAAACTGTGACAACATAAATCCTAGAGAATGAAACCAAAATAAAATCCCGCATAGATAAATAATCCTCCTTAAAAAGTACTAAATTTGAACCCAAACATATATTAGATGTAGATTGCAAAAATAAAGCTTTTAAATCTCAAATCATGTCAGTTTTAATTAAGGAGGAAAAAATCAAATGATTCATTTTGCTGAAAGATTTATAAACAATGTCTTTATCCAAAATTTGGCGAATTTTGGATCCAATCTCCCCCAACAACTAAACTCAAATACAATAACTGTAAAATGATAATAAATGAAAATGAAGAAAGAACGTTAACTAAAAAAATAAATTAAAATATTGTTGATCAATTTGAAATATTAATATTATTGCTTCAAAATTTATGCAATTTCAATATTATTCTGTATTATCCTACATAAGTCTGTGGAGAAGTGTTTCTTAACATTTGGGGTAGATATCACAATACCAGCATCACATGAAATCTTACCCACCCAAAATAAAATGAAGGAAAGTTGAACGAATAAAACCTTTTAAAGAGTATCAGTAAGCGCATTCACACTCATAAGAATCATGCCAACATTGATAATCGAAATTAATCAATTTTACTTTCTTGTATATGAAGCATTAAGTACAATAATCATCAAACATAAATAAAAAAAAAATAATAATAACAAACTTTATGTTAGACAAATATCCGCATTTTAGACTTCGAAAGACACATGTTTGGCATTACACCTATCTGCCCTCTATGAAAACGATATTTCAAAAAATGTTTTGACAGAAGAATGAAATTTGAAGATGGAATTAAGACCAAATATTTGGACTTTTGAACGAAATCCACCCAGAAGAAGTCTGACTGGTTCGCTATACAGGTACAAGTGAATTCGATAAATGCAAAATGTAAAGAACTAGACAGGAAAAATTGGTACACATGTTAAACATGCAAAACGCTGACTCTTAACTAATTTTGAACTAAATCTGTCAAAGAGAATTTCGGCATATATTTTCACATGCGCATAAATGCAATGGTTTAAATTAAAGACATTTGGTATGCGATCTCGTAGCATTAACTGTAGGTCAAATTTTAGTTCCAATCAGACGTTTAAAATACTTATTCGTACGACAGATTTAATAAAAGTGCTAGATTTATGTCAAAGATTTGTAATTCGTCATTACTGTATGCCAATGTCATGCAGAGAGTGCAGGAAAATATCCTTTATCAAAGAGTATAAGAGAAAGTTTCGAGGAGACCACTCACTGTAGTTTCCTTTCTCGGATTCAAAGCATGCAAAATGAAAGTATTGTAATTACTTGCACTGGTACAAAATGATTCCCCAGCCGCTGTTTTTCGTGAGGTATCTTCGCTTGAAAAATTAAGCGGCAATTTGGAAACGGAATGTGCGATCCATTAAGCAAAGTTGTAGCAATGCCAGCGGAAGATACAGCCAGAGCTATATTGCGGCCCTAGCGGAGTTGGACTAGCAGTAGATTCAGCACAAACGTCTTATCCGTACCCCCTGGTGAGGCAAGAAAGAATAATCCCTCCTTTCCATTATTTACTCGGTTCAGAATCGTTTCGTAGACTTGATACTGCTGGGAAGTAATCGTAATGTAATTTCAATAACCTGAGCTTCTAAAACAGTGGTGCCGTAGTTTAGCTCCTTCATAACTGCGCTTATAATTTCACTCTTGTAATAGCCCCAGTGAGGGCTGGTCGAAATCAGTGAAGCATTTTCCAGATATGGAAATCTTTTTATCCTCAATCTATACCAAAGCTCTGTTAATAATTAGGTCATTGTGAGTGCTATATCTTCTGACAAAGCGTCCTTTTATTTATCCCCAAACTGGAGTGGGTTTGATAGTCCGTAAATGCTCACTAAATTTGCGCACAGATCTAGCTACTTTCATAGCCAAAGCTTTATTACTTCTTTTCGAAAGATCATATTTGCGTTTTCTGGTCATTTCGAAAAACGATCAAATAATGACAAATTAAAAAAATTAAAACTAACCTAAAAACGATACATTTAAAAGTATAAGCAAATACGAAAAATATATAACTAACGTAAATATAATTTAATAACAAAAACACACAAATAACATAAAACAATTTATTTACATTGTATACCCGAAGTAAAACAAAACAGAAAATCAAGTTCGTGTTTCTTTAAAATCAAGTCAAGCCTGTTTTATTTATCTATTGATATTGAGATAGCTACAATAGTATAATACACATAATTTTTAAACTTTTAATTTAAATAGAAACACAGGTTGTCAACAATCACTCGTGAACTTTCAGCGCCAGTTGGCGTTACGTAAATACCTGACTTTCTTATACCAGTCGGGGTAACACAATGGAGATTAGAAATTTTTTATTTCCTTTATTCTGTTTTATTTTAATTTAAAAGTACTTCAGAATGAATCTGAAAGATCGATTCATTAACAACATTTGATTTTAAATACATCAAACACTAAGAAAATAAACAGAATCTTTTGAAATATTTAGTCGAACTCATGTTAAGCCTAACCTGATAACTGTTAGGGGGGAAATAATATGAGATATAATATGAGACTGAAGCCTTACTCAGATGGGATTTGGGCTCAGCTTTCTGGCACGGAAGTTAATTTTTAATTAATATAAAATTAGTCACTCAATTAACCGGAATAAAAAAATAGTCTATGTTCTATTTCTGACTATAATCTATCTTTGTGCTAAATTTCATCCAATTCCGTTCAGCCGTGAATGACTAACAAACTTCCATCCAAACTTTCACACTTATAATATTGGTACAGATTTAGATAATAAATACAGCCAACTTGCTTCTCGAAATTTTTTTAAAAAAAATCAAAATCGAGATCTTTTATTTACAGCTATGTCATATGAGACGTGAAGAAAAAAGTACTTACAGTATAAATAAATATTATTTATTATCCTCAAAATTAAAATATGCACTTTGAAGAATAATATGAAAGGAGATGCAAAGAAGATATTAACGTCGAACCCTACCTATGCATGCACAGAAAAGTACTGGATTGCAGCTACCACCATTTCTAAAAATTAAAGCTTTGAAAAATAAGCGATGCATTCTTTTTTTATTGTAGACCGTCTATATTAAATTTTGTCAAAATCCTAGTATGAGTTTAAGTTGAAGATATTCGATGAGTTCAAGATCTATCAAATGAGTCCGCGAAGGTTAGGATAATTTAATTAAGTTGTTTTAAAATTTAAAAAAATCTTAATTTCTTTTAATTTAAATGAAATTTTTATAATCCCACTTAACTATGCTTTACACAACAGGGAATATTTGGTAAAATTTTCACATCAATATCTGCAATAGGTTTTAAAAAATTCAACTTTGATGAAAAAAATAAATAAAGCAAAGTCATCGAAAAATGGCTGGTTTTAAGGATAGGTTAACACGGAGCAGTTGTTCCAAGGCGACACTAAATATTCTCCAAGTTGTTACATTACCAGTTGTCCAGAAATCGTGGACTATTCTTTTCAACTGATTGACTGCATAGTTAATAAATTCAATTTATTAAATCAAGCTAATGATTAACTGCCAAATTGGTTCAAAAATGTAAACAGTATTAATAAATAAAAAATAAATAAAATAAAATAAAACAAAATAAAAACAATATTAAATGTCATCATTGTACTGTAAGTATCTTTCCTTTTCAAAAGACCTCATCTTAGTTATTTCTTTTCTCTTTTTTAAACCAGAAAAAGCAGAATGTCCTGACATCCCATTTAAGGTTGAAAAATATTTTATTCTAAATCTTAACAGCAACAGATTTTGTTGCTGTTTTTCAACTGTTCAAAATTTTAATTTAAAAATACAATAAAATATATGTAGTATAAATACAAATATTATATTTTAGTTTGAGATAAAAATTGAGCATCTATTAATACTTCATATTTTTCTTTATAGTATAATATTCAATATTCGGGTATTTAATCAAGCCTTGAGAGATAATCATATCATATTATATATATATATATATATATATATATATATATATATATATATATATATATATCCACTTGCACAAAGGGGTATTTACATATGCCACATTATTAGTTAGCTGTGATTCAATTCAGACAGAAGTTTGGGTATGAGGAAAGCATTTTCTAATTTTGAGCCTACAGAAGAAGGAAGCACTGACTTTCCAGCCATACTAGATCTTCTTGAATGTACTGAAAATGAAATGATAATAATAATTTGAAAATGATTGAGACAAATATGAAATGTGCATTTTGGTTATGATTCAAGGATACTGAGCACAGTTTCCAAGAAAGAAAGCACAGTTTCCAAATTAACTTCCTTTAATATAACAGCTCAACACACATTTTTCAAAGCTCTATTGTACATAAGAAGATGAGACAACCTAGTAGAACTTCAAGATAATATCTTCCAACCATCATCACCCTGTGAACTGTAGCTTTGAGAATGGTCCTTATATACAATATACAGTAATATCAATAACAATATTTTTATACACACAATATTTTTATATCATATTTGGCACCAGGTAGTCATTTAATTTTATCCAGAACCTCAAGTTTGTGCCCAACAACAAAATTCAACCCAAAATATAGTTAATAACTAGCTTTATGGATTTATGACCAACTTGACATTATATATTTCTCTCTCTTCCTTCAGAAAATAGACTTAGCTAAATTTTTAATTCGAATTATGCATCAAAAATCTTAAAATTAAAAGACATATGATCCTGATTAATATTTTACTATTGTTTAATCTAAACAGCAGTTCTTTGAATCCTGTACTCATAACAATCGAAAAACCAAGTTTCAGTAAGGATTTGTTTCTTCAAAAATGTTTAGTTGTCTCCACTTTTAAGCAACTAAAAACATTGCATATTTGTAAAATATTGATACTGAAAAGAAAGAAAACAAAAAAGACAATTAATTATTTAAATTTTTCATATGTAATGACTACAAAAATTTAAATAATAACTTGCTAGAACCTGAACAAGAACAGCTGAATGACACAGAGCATCATTTAGAATAGGTAAGGCATTAGACATGACGACAGTACTAGGATCATGCGCCCATGTTGTTATAAGAAGCTTTTCGTGATCCTGAAAGAGTTTCAAAAAATAACATATTTAGTAACTAATTTTCATTTTTCTTATGAGTTTTTTTATTTAGCAATAACAACATTTTATACATTGCAAATTATAAACAGCTAATATACAAAATATATAATATTTATAAACACTTAAGTTCAGAATTGTTTTGGACGATTGTATTATTTAATGAAGATTCTGAAACAAGACAGATAGACAAAACCTTTTTAAATACATATTTCTATTTAAAAAAATAAAACTTCTAATTTGCTTCCTTTCCTTTCTTTGAAAATGATTAAATGCTCGAGTATTAAATTTTAATATCTAGAAGAATACTAATTAAATAAATAAGAAACAATAGGATTCATCAACAACATTATATAAAAATAAAAAGCTTACAAACATTCCAGAAGTTGCATGTACTTTAGTTATTTCAAATATTGCTGATCTCTAAATATTAATAATAGTTTATTATTACTTGTATCTTCAAAGCGAGTGCGGATGTTTTTGTTTATTTTTAGTTTTTAAAATGAGCAATTTTTTTCTATATATTTTCGTGGGGATGCCTTATACCGCAAGGCAGACCAGGAATTAAAATTATGAATTAGCTATGGGGTACAGAGATTGAGGACCGAGTTTATCACAATAAGTAAAAATGGCGAAGATGGAATAAGATTCGAAGATGGTTCGCCATTCACTTCAGTATAACTTTCTCCTACTAATCTACATTCTCTGGAGATACGAAACATGATGCAGAAAATTGGCTGAAAGAGGATACAGTTGATAAGCACAGTCGTTGAAATAACATGATATGTCGGGTAAACGCTTATTTCTTAACGGATAAAGTAAGGTAATGGTATGAAAACAACAAAAAACATGAAAATTGCTCAAATTTCAAGGTTACTTTTTCCTATAGCTTATTGACAGTGCACAGATTGAGAGAAGAAGAATCTAGAAACCAGATCAGTAGGGCATCTCGAATTGTGAAGTCCGCCACATATAAAAAAGGTGTTCCTGATGGGGCAATATGGCAGGAAAGAAAATATCATTGCATATGTGTCAAGGGTACCCAAAAAAGTAGAAAGGAGCGATTCAGGCACAAATGGCTATTAAAATGCCGGAATGTCTTGCCTGTGATTTTATTAATCAACAAATTTTGTCCATATCTGTTTGGACATTCTTTCATATAACCAATCTCCATTCTTCACACTGGATATCAAGACTAAGAAATCTATGCAGTGGGTTTGCACCTTAGTCAATGAAACTGCAAGAATATGATGTCCCCATACTGCATAAGTCCTGACGAAAACATAAGGATACAGGAATGTCTATCGCGACACCTGCTGTCATCTGCTAATGACGACGAAATGGTGGAAAAGAGTATAGGTATAGTAAGAGTAGAGGTGATTAGAGGCCCTAACTACTCATGAACTTTCTCATAAGAACAAGATAAAAATTCTGAGATTATATAAATAGAAAGGAACATCGATCATGATAATACAACCCATGAATTTAGAATAATAAAAGAAGTTCTCGGTAAATGTATTTATGGCATTATAAGATGAAAAAATTTACCAGGCATTCTTACAAATTTACGCAAATGAATTCGATATCCTTTTCCCAATATTCCTATATTGGTCCATTGAAGATCTGCTAAATTGGAAATAATAAGATGGCGATAAATATTCTAAGCATTCATTGACGAGAAACAGCTTTGTGGAGATAAAATGCAATATCCTACACTGCATCGAATGTTTTTATTGAAATATGAATTAAAACTTTAGGATGGATTTTTTAATGCCATAAAAATTATTCTTGAACTAATGACATATTGCACTATCATCTAGCTAATATCAAGGAAAATTAAAAACATAATTTTACCCTTATTTCAAAAGTTTGCAATACAACAACAAATCTTCATTACTTGGATAATTTTGAATTAAGAAAGAAAAAAAGCAAAATACAGAAATGATAGAAAATTCAAAATCAAAATTAACTCAAATTATCTTTTTAAGTTGTCATAAATTGAGCAAATAGGCTACTTGTTTCAAATAGAATATTTTTTAAAAACATAAAAATTGGAAATAATCAAATAAGAATTTTCATATTAATTACTTTAGCATACTACCATAAATACTTTAATCTATAAATTCTCTTAGTGTTAAAAAACACAACAGAAAATAACTACGAGTTACAAAATGTTGAATTTGGACTATTTGTTTAAAAACGAATTACATATAATCACGAAGCAATAAAGAACAACACATAAATAAAACAAGAATGAGTTCAAACTGAAAGTATACATACTCTAAAAATCTTTGGCAGAATACGGAGCCTTGTTCCTTTAGTTAAGAGTAAAGATGGTGGGCCGCATTTCGTTAAAGAGTAAATAAAAAGCTTAAACCAGACCGAGCTGACCTACATATTTGAAAAAGAAACATAAACATTTATAACAACCCATAAAAATAGTAGCATGACCCTTATACTATTTTTGCATCTTTATATAAATTTCATATTATACTTGTGGAGATTTTTCAAAACATATCGATAGTAAACATAAAACATACTAGCTACTTGATTTTGCTTATGCATATTTTTCAAAAACATCTAAATAATTCGAGAGATTTTCAACAAAATAGTTTTAAAAATATACTAAATCAAAAGGTATAAAAATGTAGAGTAGAGCAACAGAATCCCCAAAATCATATAATATCAGACGAAATTTATAAATTGAATTAAAACCGAGGGTAAAAAAGTCAGATCAATATTCATTTAAAACCTAGATGTTTTATTATACGTTTACTTGTTTGATAATAGCAACGAAATAATAAACTGTGCCTCTACAATGATAATTGTTGAGGCGCATAGCATTTTCAGAAGTTTTTAAGATATTGTAACATGTTGTAAATATTTAACTCTATTTAATTTTTATTTTACGTATGCGTTCAATTTATGATTGTACAATATTATTTTCCGTGTCTGAATTTAAATCGTCCATCTATAACCTAGAAATTATTTGTTTTGTTTGATTTAGTTCGTCCTGGGTGGCAACAATGTATGTTTTGTTTTTGAATGTGTTTTTCCGTTGTTAATAAAAGCTGTGATATGGAATCAAGGTTTTTAATATCAATTTTAGAATACGGATTAATTTACATTTCGCAAATATATTACTCATCTGGGGATCTTTTGATCATTTGAGTAAACTATAATTGAAAAAGGCGTCCGCAAAGATATTTTTTACTACTGTTGTTTACATTTCTGGCGTAACGCGACAGGACTATTGTTTTTGAATGCAAACATGTTTAAAACGGTTAAGGGCTTCTTGAAAGAGGACTTGTTGTTTGTAGCAGAAGAAATCGGAGAGACACTGCCTGACAAGGTAAAAATTTCTGAATTAAAAGATATTATTTTGAATAGCAAAGAGTATTTGGAAGATCCAGATTTTGTGACAAATATTTTAGTAACCGCCGTGAGTCAGCGAAAACTAAAAGAAGAACAAAAACAAAAGCAAACAGAATTTGAAAAAGAGGAAAGATTAAAACGTCTAGAGTATGAAGAAAATGGAAAAATAAGAGAACATGAACTGGAATTGGCGAGAATCGGAGCAACATTACCAATTGCAGGTGAATCTCAAAACACTATATCTGGCGCTAGAAAAAAATTTAATCTTCCAAAATTAGAATTTAGACAGTTTAATGGCGATATTAAAGATTGGCTACAATTTTGGAGCCAATTTCAACACATTCATGACGATGATGAAATCGCACCTGAAAATAAATTTCAGTATCTTATACAAGCTACTGTGCATGGATCACGAGCCCGAGAGGTAGTGGAGAGTTTCCCGCCACCAGCAGCCAATTATGCCAAAGCAATTGAAAGCTTAAAAGCACGATTTGGCAGAGATGAACTGTTGGTTGAAGTTTATGTTCGTGAATTGTTGAAACTGATAATTTCGGTGCAGAAGCATGAAAAAATATCAATGACATCTCTGTACGATAAACTGGAATCTTATCTGAGAGCCTTGGAGACTTTAGGTGTGACTACTGATAAATGTGCATCTATTCTTTACCCCATGGTGGAGTCTTGTTTTCAAGAGGACTTTTTGAAAGCATGGAATAGAAGTGCTTCTTCAGCAGCCTCAACTGATGCTAAAGAGCGTTTGACCAATTTAATGACTTTCTTTAAAGCAGAAACAGAGGGAGAAGAAAGAATTAATTTGGCTATGGCTGGTTTTGGCTTGGGTACAGATGAAAATCGACAGTCATTTAAGAAAAAAGTAAGAGATTTTCCAATGAAAAAGGTACCTACAGCTGCTAATTTATTGACTACAACTTCAAAAGAAGTGAAAAAAGAATGTGTTTTCTGTACTGGGAAACACTCTAGCCAAGACTGTTTTCAAGCTCAGAAGATGAGTCTGGCTGAAAGGCATAATATTTTAAGAGAGAAGCAATGTTGTTTTGCTTGCTTAGCACCCAAGCATACAGCTCGTTCTTGCAAAGCAATTTTAAGATGTGTGATATGTAGGAAAAAGCATGTCCCACTTATGTGTGAGTCTTTAGAGGCTAAGAACCAAGATTCATACATGAATGAAAATAAAAGTCCAAATGTTGAAATTAACATGGCCAACAACACTTCAAGTCCCAGGGTGTTCCTTCAAACTTTAAAGTTAAAAATCGTATCTGATGACATAGAAATCCCAGTTAGAGCAATTCTTGATTCTGGGTCTCAAAAGACATATGTATTAAAAAATGTAGTTGAGAAAATGGGATATATTCCACTTAGAAAAGAAATCCTGATGCACTCATTGTTTGGAGGGGTTAAATCTGACAAGTGTGAGCATTTTTGCTATAAAATAAAACTAAGAAGTAAGGACAATAGTGTCACATGCAACATGGAAGCATTAGATCAGACATCTATATGCGACAATATTCCATCAGCCACTCCAGGTTCTTGGATTTCAGAGCTTCATGAAATGCACATCAGGTTATCAGATATAGGGGAAGAATCACAACCTATAAAAGTGCTTCTTGGATTAGATGTAATAGGAAAGCTCATGACTGGTCGGCGGAGAGTTTTATCATGTGGGCTTGTTGCTATGGAGACATTACTTGGTTGGACTCTGTCAGGTAAAGCTCCTGAGAATGAAATGTCGTCATACAATGCTATGCAGGTAACCTCCCTATTGGTGAAAGAGATGGATATCTCCCAGCTGTGGAGATTGGATTCCTTGGGGATCGAAGATCCTTCAGAGCAAAAAACCAAAGAGGAGCTTCATAAAGCGTCTGTGGAGCACTTCTTAAGAACTGTCAAGGTTGATGAAGAAGAGCGATTCCTTGTCTCCCTACCGTGGCTTGACGATCATTTGCCTCTTCCAGACAACTTTAATTTGGCACTCAAAGGGTTGCAATAACAAACCAACCCATAAGTTAAAGAAGGAAAACTTATTTCAAGAATACGGTGAAGTCCTTAAGGAATGGGAACGAGAAGGCATAATTGAAGAAGTTCCACAAGAAGAAATAAAGTCTGCTTGTCACTACTTGCCCCATCGACATGTGGTAAAGCCGAACAGCACTACGAAAATTAGGCCAGTCTTTAACGCTTCGTCAAAACAAAAGGGAGCTGTTAGCTTGAATGACTGTCTGGAAAAGGGATTAAACTTGATTGAATTGATCCCTTCCATGTTAACAAGATTTCGACTGTATAGATTTGGCGTTTCTGCTGATATACGGAAGGCCTTCTTACAAATAAGTCTATATAAGGAGGATCGAAATTTTCTGCGTTTCTTATGGCACGGTGAAAAAGGAGAGCTCGTACACTACCGGCATTGTAGAGTGGTGTTTGGTGTTTCCAGTAGCCCATTCTTGCTAGGATCAACAATCCAATATCACTTGGAGAAAAAGTTGGAAGAAGCGAAGCAAGGCCTTGGAAAATACCCTGAGAGTATTATTCAAAATTTGATGAACAGCTTTTACGTGGATAATTGCTTGGCAAGTGTCGAAACCCAATCAGAACTAGAAAAATTTATTGGCGTAGCCACAGAGATCATGCTGAAAGAAAATTCGACTTACGAGGGTGGGAGCACTCCAGCCCATCTGATCCTGTAACAAGTCCTACAATCATCCTGGGAATGATTTGGGACAGACATTGTGATACTCTATCAATAAATATTCCTGATTTGAGAGAACTAAAGGAAGAGATAATCACGAAAAGAAATATTCTTGCTGCTTCACACAAAGTCTTTGATCCGTTGGGGATCACTAGTCCCGTGTTGCTACTACCAAAATTCTGGCTACAAAATTTGTGGAAATCTAAAATCGGTTGGGATGAAGAAGTAGGTCTGAAAACACGTCAAGACTTTCTGAAGTGGCTAATGGAGCTGGAATATTTGAAGCATGTAAAAGTACCAAGATGGTTACACTGTGATAGAAGATTTGAACATATTTCATTGCATTTTTTTTGTGACGCAAGCAAACTTGCCTATTCTGCTGCTGTTTTCCAACGAGTTGATTTTGGAAATACTGTACATATACAATTGGTACAAAGTAAAACTAGAATTGCCCCTTGTGGTAAAAAGGAAACAACAATTGCAAGGCTGGAACTTCTTGGTGCTGCTATATCTGCTCGTCTTTCTTCCACTGTCTTGAAAGAATTTCCAACAGACAATCTTTATTTCTGGACAGACTCTACTACAGTACTAGCTTGGTTAAAGAGAGACCTTGGGGTGTATTTGTTCACAACCGTGTTCAAGAAATTCGAAAGCTGACACCAGTCAAAGCTTGGAGACACGTACCTGGATCACTGAATCCTGCAGACTGTCCGAGTAGAGGGTGTTCAGCTAAGCAGCTTTGCAATTCCAAATGGTGGGAAGGGCCCAGTTGGTTGTATCTATCGCCTCATGAATGGCCTGTTAGCGATGTGGTAGTAGATGTCAGTGAGGAAGAAGTGAATAAAGAGAGAAGAGCTATCGTGACCTCTATGGTGAACATTCAAACAACAGATATTATGAGTGATTGTTTTTCCACCTATAGTAGAAACATCAGAGTGGTGGCATGGATTCTACGTTTTATTCACAATATTTCAAATGCAACCAAGTTAAAAGGAAGCTTAGTCTATGAAGAATTCAGAAAAGCAGAGGTTTTCTATCTCAAGTCCATGCAGTCAAATGCTTTTCAAGATGAAAGACTTCTCGCTAAAATGCAAGCATTTAAAGGTGAAGATGGACTTCTGAGAAGGAAGATTTCAAGTTTCCAATTCTCTTACCTGCTAATGATGTTGTAGTGAAATTGATTCGAGAAGAGCATAGAAAAGCAATGCATGCAGGCTCTTCAATATTATTTGCCAGGCTTAGAGAGAGATTTTGGATAATTAGAGCCAGAAGATTAGTAAAGCAGGTTATTTCTGAGTGTGTGATTTGCAAGCGTTATAAAGCTAAACATGTTGAAGTACCGTTCGCTCCACTGCCTAGAGATAGAGTTACTCAGACAAAGGTATTTGAAGTAACAGGTGTAGACTATGCAGGTCCTCTTTATCTTAAGTCGCAAGGAAAGGCCTGGATAGTTTTATTCACTTGTGCTGTCTACCGAGCGGTGCATTTTGAATTAGTTCTGTCACTCACTACTGATACCTTTATTCAAGCCTTAAGACGGTTCATTGCTAGAAGAGGCAGGATTTCAGTACTTTACAGTGACAACGGTACTAACTTTGTCGGAACAAGTAATGCATTGCAAACATTAGATTGGGATAAAATTGCTGCATACTCTACTGCTCAGAAAATCTTATGGAAATTTATCCCACCCACAGCAGCATGGTGGGGTGGATGGTGGGAACGTATTGTGAGAATGCTCAAAGAGCTACTGCGTCGAGTGTTAGGAAAATCTATTGTAAATTATGAAGAGCTCCTAACCATCTTATGTGACTGTGAGTCAATAATCAATGCTAGGCCAATGACATATATACCAGATGATCCAAATGAATTGCTACCTTTGACCCCAGCAATGTTTCTTCATGGAAACAGCAACCATGAAACGCCAGATTTAGATAAAGTAGATCGATCTTCGTTGGTAAAACGCACAAAATACTTGCAGAAGTTGCGTGAAGATCTTAGACAAAGATTTAGAAATGAATATCTTGCTCTTCTGGTCCACAGAGGGACAAGGAGAAGTGATGTTCTAGAAGTGGGAGATGTTGTGCTCATAGGGCATGACAATATTCGACGTATTGACTGGCCTCTTGGTGTTATCTTGGAAGTTTATCCTGGCAAAGATGGTGTTCCTAGAGTTGCGAGAATTAGAACCTCCCATGGTGAGAGGATCCGCCCCTTCCAAAGATTTTATCCACTGGAAGTGTCAGCTAAAACTGAAATTGGTGTTTTGAAGGCTTCAGGGCAAAGTGGCTTACCTGTTGTGAAGAGTCCTGATTCACCTGCTGACCATATTCCCAATTCTCCTATTAAAGGGACTGATAATTCTGAGGAGATACACCATACCAAAACCAGATTGGGAAGAACCATAAAAATTCCTCGCAAATTGGACTTGTAATTTCCTTTTAATTTGTTTTAGATTGCAAAGTTCAATTTGTAACCTTTCACTTTGCAAGGTGGGAGTATGTAACATGTTGTAAATATTTAACTCTATTTAATTTTTATTTTACGTATGCGTTCAATTTATGATTGTACAATATTATTTTCCGTGTCTGAATTTAAACCGTCCATCTATAACCTAGAAATTATTTGTTTTGTTTGATTTAGCTCGTCCTGTGTGGCAACAATGTATGTTTTGTTTTTGAATGTGTTTTTCCGTTGTTAATAAAAGCTGTGATATGGAATCAAGGTTTTTAATATCAATTTAGAATACGGATTAATTTACATTTCGCAAATATATTACTCATCTGGGGATCTTTTGATCATTTGAGTAAACTATAATTGAAAAAGGCGTCCGCAAAGATATTTTTTACTACTGTTGTTTACAGATATCTTATTTGTTGCTGTGTTGTGTGTGAAGGGAGTGCTAAAAATATCATCAAGATAAGTAGTCTGATAACAGTACCTAGACAGGAAAAAAAAAATCTTTTTCTGCCTAACGCAAAATTACCATCCTTATTAGGGAGGGGGCAGAATTCAAGGACCTTTCTTAGATTACTCAAAGGATCATAAAATTCCATACTTTAGATATAGTAATGCAAATAAAAAAATTTTAATAAAATATTTTCATTGCTAATTTTCAAATGCATTACTATTTTCTTGCTACTCTTAATGTTCTTAACTATTCTTAATGCTTAAGGAAAGAATTTTAAAGACACTTGTTAGGCTAATCTTCAGTTAATGAGCTTAAGCTTGCAGATTAAACTGGTTTCAAGGTCGAAATACAAGCATCCTTTACTATTAGGTATCACACAGCAACTACTAAAGGCTATTTTCACAGAAACTACTAAAAGGTGTAGATTCCATAAACATATTTACATTTTATTTAAACAAAATTCAATAAAAAATTGTTTATTTCATTAAAGTCTCTAAACCATACTTTTGCCAGTGCTTGGTTGAATGAATGGGAAAATGCCAGACATACACATATTAAGAAATCTTCCTTTATTTTTAAAGAAGTGAACTGAGAAAAGTAAACCCTTTAAATATTTTAATTTTGGATTATAAATTGCTCAATTACAATATGAAATCCTAAGCTATATGATCCTACTATATACATACATATACTGCAATATTTAATATTGAGAATATCTATTATTTGCTTTTTCGACTTGTCTTAACAGATTTCAGCAGTAAAAAAATTGTGTCTAAAATGGTCGTCCTTTCTGATTTTAAATCATATGTATTGCATTTTCTTTTCTTATAATTTTCATCATTTTGAGATAGTGATCTTCGTTTGTCTATTTTTAACCGTTTGCTTATTTTCGCTCCATTATGGAAAAGAAATATGATGAAAAACATCTAAAATCAAATTATGAGATTTCCAGTTCTTTTACAAAACTAAACATATTAACCTCAAATAAGGGAGCAGAATATTTTTTTAATTCCCAACACACATATTTAGAACGTCTATTTTTATGCATATGTAAGTTCACTTGCGATTGCAAAACTCTCTATTCAGCAGTAGTTTTTTTTTATTCAGTTCAAATTCTATATTTACCAATATATGTTTCTTTAAATTTTTCAACCTTATCATTTTTATTTCAGAAAAATTCACTTTCAACTATGAACAGGTTCTGAGATTTAATTATCCGAATCCTAATTACTTCCAATAATTTCTGAAAAAACTTTTCATTATTTTAATGAAAATCTGAAAATTTAATTTTTGGATATTTCAAACTCTATAAATTCTCTTGAATTACAAGGCTTATCATTCAAAAAGTTGTTTCAATCCATTAAAATAGAATAAAATTTTTTAGGCACTGGCAATTGTAAGGAGGGGAAAATATGACTTGTATCTTATTACATCTAGGCTTGTTTGGCTATTTTCCTCGGAATCACTGGGCATTCAAATTTCTGTCAAATATATTAAAAAGGAATTTATAAAAAAAATTAAGAATGAAAGTGCACACTAAGTCCTGACATTCAGGCTTCAAATCTATTGATTGTAGTTTTTTCGCAATTTTTTTCCTATTGATAAGTGAGTGTTTTGTCCTCAAATAATCCAGTATTAAGTTTCCAGACATTAGTATGTGAATCTCTATCTGAAAACAAATCAAAGAAAAGCTATTAACAGTCTTTAGATTTTCAAAAACATAGTTTTTTATGATACTGAGAGTTTACCATTGACAATTTTTGTCATAATATGTGTTAAAATTGTAAATACAGGATAGTCCATACAGAATGTAAAATAAATACATGACTAGATGTATCAATGACAAGGCAAATTTATCAGATAAGGTAGTATCAGATAATAATCACCACCATCTTTGTGGCATTTAGCAACAAATTTATATAATTTAGATTTAGGCTAGGCATTATAAAAGCGTCTGTTTCATATTAACCAAATTGAAACTCATTTCCATTGCTTGTTCAGCATTTTTTAGTTTACATTTTTTAGACCTCGTTCTCCAAAACTTTTTTGGATAGTTTCCCGTTCTCTACAAATTTGAAGTATAATCGTATCATATCATAGGTAAACCTGAATAAAGAAAGCACATTAGAAAAGAAAAAGGTTCGTAATTCTACTCAAAAGAGGTTCGATCTCTTTGTAGGCTACAAAACCGACAATTATTAGAAAAACTAAAAATTCTCTTTCAATTTCATTATGCAATAATAATAATTTTAAAAAATCCATTTACTGATGGATTATATTTCGAGACAGATAAATTCATCCTTAAATCCAATTTTTCCGTATAAGACGAAATTGTAAGTTATTTTCCCACAAATTCTTCCTTATAATTTTTCATAAAGTCCTTCGGTCATATAATTTTCCCATTAAATTTAAAGTCATATATTTAGTTTCGGCCACCTCGTTTTTTTTCCCCATGGGTATCTGAACTATTAAGACAGCTTAATTACACTGAAGTGCCACTGAATTAGGGATACTTGTCTAGTAACGAGTTGGGCCTCCTCTGGCCTTGATAACGGCTGCCACTCGACGAGGCTTAGATTCGACAAGTTTCTGGAAACGTTCTACGGGAATGGCTTGCCAACTATTGGCTAAAGCTATCTATAGTTCAGTAAGGTTCGTTGGTGCAGTGTGGTGGCCTTTTACGTCTTGTTCAAAAAATCCCAAATATGCTCTATAGGGTTTAAGTCTGGGCTTCTAGATGGCCAATTTATGACAGAAAACTCAGAGGAATGCTCATGCAACCAACCAGTAGCCAATCGGGACTTGTGAGAGGTACAGTTGTCTTGCTGAAACACTCCATTACTTTGCGGATAACAGAACAGCATAAATGGATGGAGGTGATTCCCAGCAACTCTACATACCGAATTGCACTGAGAGAGGTTGGTACAGACACCAATGATCCCAAACAATGCCACGAAAAAACACCCCACACCATGATTGAGCCACCATGCCCTTGAACAGTTCCAACCTGGCATGCAGGATCCATGGCTTCATGAGGCTGACGCCATATTCTCAACCTCCCGTCGGCGTTAAGTAGTCGGAATCGAGACTCATCACTCCATGCCACTTGTTTCCACTCTTCTACACTCCAGTCTCTGTGTTCTCTTGCCCAGGCAAGACGTGCAAATCGATGGCGAGCATTGAGCAATGGTACTCTGGTAGGTCGACGACTCCTGAAGCCCATACGGTGAAGCGAGCTTTGCATAGTCCCTTTACTGACTGTTCGACTGGCACCTTCATTCAACTGGGTGGTAATTTGAGTTAATGTTTGGCTTCGCTGGCTGCGTACAATACGACTAAGCCGTCTCTCACCACGCACTGTCACGGCTAATTGCCCTTTGCAGTTAGATCGATTGCTAGTTTTTTTTCCACCATTCACGTATTCTTGGTGTACTCTTGACACTTTCGATCTTGAAAATCCCAGCTGTCTGACGATTTCGGAAATTGAATGTCCCATGCGTCTAGCCCCTACGATTTGCCCGCGATCAAAGGCATCTAAATCAGGTAGTTTACCCATAATAGCGATTCCAAAAACTAATCCAGAACAACCACAGTCCGCACTATATATGCAGTTACCACAGCCCCTCCCTTGCGTATAAATGATGCGCAGTGCTACACAATTTGCATATCTCTTGCTATCTCTAATTCAGTGGCACCTCAGTGTATATCAGGTGTACACTTTTATAAAGCTATAATTATGGAAAAAAAAGTGTATACATTTAATTTGAGAGAAAATTTATTAATTCCATTTTAAGATGGATTAAGCCGAAAGAAATGTTTAGTAAATCTTTTATATTGATATTAGTATTATTTTTCGAAAACTTCACCTTTGTAAAAAACAATTATGATACGACTAAAAGTAATTTTTTTTTATCTGTCTGAGTAATGATATAATCTGACAATATGTTTAAACCTTATAATTGAGACAAAAAGTTAATTTGAAGATTAATTTTCAACTGCCCCTCCCCTAAAATTCATCTATTTTAATACCAATTGAAATCAAATAATCTAGCACCGTTTTTAGAATGAGTTTTTCCCCAGTATGTCAAAAAAGTTGATGTAAATTTCGTTCTTAAGTTGATGTGAATTTCGTTTTCGTTAAAGAACTTTTCAAGATTCCCCAGAAAAGTCATAATTTTCCAAGTCATAAGCACAGCTACATAAAATTCAAAAGCTTTTCAAGGACCGTGGGAAATCTGTAACAATAATGCTGCAAACATGCAAAAAAAAGCGTGTGTTTAAAATATACCTTCTCATGATCGCTTATTGTTTAAATATATAAAATGAGCAATTCAGTTGATAAAGAAAAACATAAAATAAGCATTATGAAGAACATCCCCCGTCAATTTTAAGGAAATTATCGTGTTAACTAGAAACTCATATTATAGATTGAGAGTGGATTTTGCCCACTCAATGTCTGAATTTCGCTGCATATACAATTTTAATGATTATATGTAACCCTGAATGTGACACCTATAGAGTTGCCACTCAAACCTACAAAAAAAAAGTGCTGCTCTTTCCTTATATGTATATTCTGGATATGAGAAAATATGCGAATAGTACTCATACCAGTTATAATGTAGTATGATTTTAAGTGGAGAATGCCAAAAAATGAAGGAACAATTTAACAGTAGTCTAAATAATAGAGCATTAAAAGAAGGTCTATATTTACATACAGAAAAAAAAAACATTAAAAAATTTTTTATCCAGAATTTAGCATGACAAAATTTACATATATGAAGGAGAAGGATCTTTCATGCTCTTTAATTTTAAGTCACACAAAATTAAGGACACAGGTGAAATAAAATGCCGGGCATTTTTGCTATCATGATATAAATTATCCTTAGATTACTTAACATCAACAAAAATATTACAAAGCATAATTACTTTTTATATTCATTCATTTTTGTCAATTCATGTTTCTGGACATCAATTTCTAAAATTTTTACATATTTTTCAGACATCGGTTTTATGGAGATAATCCACAACAAATAAGAACGCCATTTTTGTACGGTCTAACAAACATTTTTTAGCTATTTTACTTTCGGTGAACACATGTGAAAACATTTCCGATATATCATTGAGAACATTAAAGAATGAATATGATGCAACAAATTTTAATGACAATAAATATTCAGCTTTATCATTCTTGAAACGGTTTGTTTTCGATCAGTAAATTTTTCGGATATGACTTCACATCTTGTCTTCTATTTTTTTCAGATATTAAATCCAATACCAATGAAGACACTTTGAGTTGAAACGCTTTCTTGTATGTCTTCCCCTTTTCATATACTAGTAAGTACCTGTTTTCCCACATTATTTGGACTCATAATCTTTTTACAAAGAGAATAGCACCCAACTAATGAATTTTGCGGAACTTCTCGAATCCAATCAGCAAAATCATGATTAATTTCTTAACCGTCCAATCGTAATAAATACAGATTTTGTGCAGATCATTGTTTTTTAAACATTCTTTCAACTCAAGTATGGCACACTACACACCAACGCGCTGCTTCCGCAGATTGAATGTTGTTATATACGGCAGATAAATGTATTCTATTCTTTCACGCTGTTACAGAAGTCTCGCATAGGCTCATTAGCTGCAATTAGAAAGTCTCATGGAAAAAGAACAACTTTTTCACAAATCTATTTGAAAAGAAAAAAAAAAAAAAAAGAGTAGAGAAGCGGTTAGTTTTCGCATTACACAATCGTGTATGGTATTGTTCCGTTTTGGGAAGCAATGATTAGGGTCTTTTATTCATGCAGTCTTTAGAAATCCGATATTTATTGATTGGAAAAAATAACTAAGAAACTATTTTTTTTAAAAACACCTTGTATTTTCCATGATCTTACGAAAATTTTCGAATTTCTTAACATTTTTCCCATTAAAAACGATGATTTTTAAATCCCTGTATTTCCCGGTTCTCCTGCTGGCTTTGCAATCCTGCGCTTAAAAGTCACAATGGATATCTGTGCCTATGCGGTGAGGAGGTTAATTGCACATGTGCATGAATGAAACTTATGTGAAAGTTTAGAAATAGTAAAAGACCATGTCGCTGCAGAATGTGCAGCCATATTAGCTGGTGGATATTTAAATAAACATCCGGTATTGCAAGTGATTCTAGCAAAATGAAACACCAGTCGTAATTTGATTCTTATAATCAAATGTTAAGATGCATTAATATATGAGATTTTCAAAGTTAAAAATATACTTAATAATGAAATTTTGAAGTACTTCAGGTATCGGTGGTCCTAGATGAGGTGGAGTGCAACTGCTAACTGGCCTGATCTCATTTGTTAAAGGAGCCATTGATATAAGTAAACTGGAAAACATGAAAAAAGTTTTGAATATTACTTTTTCCATTGAAGTTTTGAGTACAACAAGTAAAAAATGTCTTAGAAAAGAAAATCAAAAAGTTATTAAGAGAGAATCTTCCATTACCTGTAGTTTTTATTCAAAAGACGAGAGCAAGTTTCTTGATCTAAGTTCTGTAAACTTTCACAACGAAGCAAATCTAAGCCCAAACCTGCAGAACCATTCCTGTTTTCATCAGTGCATGCCATCAGGTCTGGATTTCGGCGAAGAAACACAATAGTATCTCTAAGGCTTAAAGCGTGGTCAAAATATCTCTGAGCTTCGCCTTCACCAACATCAGCAATCTTTCAAGTATATCAATTAAATTACACAATAGCTCGCAATGAAAAGAAAGTAACCTATTACAATATTATAAGAAATGTGAACACATACAGTAGGGAAAAATAATTGACGATTTCGATCTAAAGACACTTCCTCTCAACCCGCAATGGTGATTACATCAAAAAAGAAGAACAGATTTACTATTAAAGTTAATATAGCTAGTTTCTAGAACTCAACTAACTACAAAAAAAAAGCAATTAATAATAAATTTATAATTATTGAAAACATATGTAACGTTTAAAAAAGGATCCAGCAACAAAAAAATTTAATTACTTAACATCTAAAAGAATATTTGTTTTTATTTTGAAAGTCACTATTTGCTGAAATTTAAATGTAAACAGAGAATTTCTTACAACAGTCGCGACGGTAAATCGCCAGAATTATAGAAGAGGCATCCGAGCCAAAAGAAATTTATTGCCCACGGTATCTACTGAAACTAATTCTTTAGACATTTTGAATTCTATTCATTTTTTAAATTTTTTTGAATAATTTATTCTTATTTTTCTTTATCTCCATAAACTAGATTTCACAGGATTTCATTATTAGACATAAAATAATTCCTTTAATCAATCTCACAATTAAATTTATTTTTTATGCTCGTGCACTGGGAATATTTGCATTTCCAGAATTTGTGAATATGGAAACTGACGGAGGAAACACTTTTTGTTATTTAGGTCCTGGTTTTACAGTATTTTCTTTTCAATCTCACAAGTTTTAAATTTTTAAGTACCATTCGCGGTTTATATTGTTACGGATTTCTTATCCGTGGGGTTCGTTTATGTAGTGAGTATATGGTGTGAGCACACAATGAAAAGACATTTAGTAGAAAAACACATACGAAGTTTATTTACAGAACGAAGACAGGACAGCACAAAGGCAATAAATATTTACAACACAGAGACGACAATTATTTACATTCGAGACGAACATACAGCAACACACAACAACAGTAACTCACAAGTAAAAACAATGTCCACAGCATTGGCTATAGTACTCGACGCTGTTTCCTCAATAGACTATAAGGCACACAGCTCAGTTCAGCACTTGCCTGACTCCGCCGCTGCTTCGCTATTCGCAGGAAGACTTTTTATTTATCGTCGATTCTGGTTTCTCTTCAAAAGCGTGCCAATCTTTCGCTGGTTATTTATCGATTCTGGTTTCTCTTCATTAGCGTGCTAATCTTTCGCCTTTTACTGCCGGGATGTTGAAACTACCGTTCTTTTATAGTTCCCAGGAAGCAGGACTAAAAACTTCTGGACCAATCAGGGCGTATCTGGACGTATCTCGGTTCCTAATGGACGGATAGGGAAAATTCACGAATTGTCCATTTTGTCGCCAAGCTCTGGGATCACTGGCTAAGTGCATCTGACAGCATTCAGTACAGAGTACTGTATATTATTCTTTCCGGTGATGGAACCAAATATACTTCGAAGCAGCATCACAGATTCGTAACAATATGTTTCTTTGAGTGTATCATTAATGTTTTTTTAAAAAATTTTGATGGATATGAGATTTTGTTTCATTATATTTTTCTTTGCATTCTTAAAGATAATCTTAAATACTGACAATAAAACTTCAAATCAAACGACCTCGTATAGATTTTACACCGAAGAGCAGTAAGAATTCTTTTTATTTAGCATATTTATATTATGAGTTATTGATTATTAAGACAATCAAGATAATTTTGAATATTACAAACCTCAAATTCAATGAGTACTTTAAGTATTAAGTAAGAAGTATGTTTCTGTAAGGCTAGCCCAGTAAGTTTGCTTAATACCAATATAAAAACAAATGCATACCTTGAAAATTACTACTGGCAAAAAAAAAAAGTTCGCATAGCAAAAATAATTATTTCAATAAAATTAAATATCATTCTTCGCTGTCCATTACTTTCAAAGCATATCATTAAACATTAATTAATATCTTTAAAAATTTAATTGAATAAATCTGAAAAATTTCCAAAAACTTAAATTCTGTGATCTCCAATATAATTTTTTTAATGTCCTTCTGGATGAAACAAATTTAGTAAAATAGTAGAGTAAAATAAACAGTAAACAGCATAGTAATTTTGAATAGATATACATTTTTCAATTACTATATAAAGGGGGGTGTCATGTTTTAATCATAATTTCTTCGTTCTTTTACCAAATTAATTTCCCCAAATTTTAATTTAAAAAAATAGCTATATGCCATTAAATAAGCTCAAAAAATTACAAAATATACACACCAATCCTTGTTATTGATTCACGATATATTAAGACAAAAACTTTTCTGAAAAAACGTTTGTATAATTTAGTGAACGTTTTTTTAGTGTGATGCATAAAATGTACAAAATATTGTAATTATTAGATATTTGTTCTTGGTTTGGCATTTTTCTATAAACAGTTATCTCAATAGCTATTATTATATTTCAATTTATTTTGCACCTGCGTTAAGGGAGGATATATCTTACTGCATTACAATATTATTTAGTACAAAATCAATCAATAGTTTCCTTTGAGAATTCCATATTTTTAAAAAACCTATACAAGCCATTTTTAATCGTTTTAGCTTTTTAAATAGAAAAAAATGCGCCATAGTTCGTAACACATTGACTGAAGCATATCACATTTATATAAACTATAGCATTATTGAAACCTTAATGTATCAGGTGGGCTACAGAGAAGTATATTATCATTTGAAGATCCCATATTAGATATTGTTTGCTTCCTGTTCATAAAATTTAATGCAAAAGAATATTTAGAATCGATAAAAAAAATCCCCATCATAATGAAAACCCACTAAAGATAGTTTATATTCTGCTGTAACTATATAAAGTATAAATAATATCATTAAAAACTGTTAAATGAGCATTTCACACCTTTTTTTAGCAGAAAATCTTAAACTGAACTAAAAAAAAGAATTTTATTAATACCTTAAAGCTCCAAAAAGAGAGGAGTAAAAAAAAAAAAAAAAAAAAAAAAAACAACTTCAGATACCTTTTCCAGTTCAATTAAAAAACTTTCAAGGGATTCATCAGATAATTTCCCAACTTCAAACATTGTTACAGCATGGCTTTTCAATCCCTACAAATAGATATATGATTTCAAATGATAAAATAATATAATGAAAATAAATGTTACAAGATAGTACTTTAAATGCACCAGTTTAAACACAAATTGCATAGCAAGAATGAAATGAAAGAATGTTCCTATCACACCTCTATATCACCTCTCTCATATAAATCAAAATTATCATGCAGTTAAAATTTTTCCATAAAACTAATGATTAATAGCAGGAATTTGTTTATCTAGTCACAAAAATTGCTTTAGGAATTTTAGTTATTGAATATTATAAAAGCAAAATATCTTTGACAGCCTTAGATCTAATTATGAAGATCAGATGTGTGAAAATGTATAACTGATATAAATGTATAGCTACTTTATAGGCTACATTCTCTCCCAAATAATTCCAACATTTGTAGCATCATTTAGTATTAAATGATTTCAATAGAAGATGTAGGTTATTCTAATTCATATAATTTCAAGAGTATTAAGTTCTCCATAACTGCAGATAAATTCTGTTAGCCAACCTATTGAACAACTTTTTTACAAAGTGAGTCTTGACTAAGGTAGATATTTAACAATTACTAATGATTTTTGGGCCTTACTTGTAATGGGCCTTAATTTTTATAATAAAAAATAACATCTGACATGCATAAAAAAAAATTAAAAGCTATGTAATGATATAATGGATCAAGCAATGTTGGATAGCTTGGCAAGCAATTTCAATACAACTAACATATCCTCCCAAACAATTTTGAGAAAAAAGAAAGAAAGAAAGGAGGGAAAAGAATGAATGATCATAAAGATTCTTACTCGTCGTTCCTTAAAACCTTAATTCTTGTAACACCAAAGAAACAAGTGGAAAGTAAAAACGCAGGTAATAACATAAAATTTGACCAGTTCATGAACTAAAAGATAAGGACTTGTCTTATTAAAATTAACTTCAGACTAACTCTGATCATTGACAGAATTTTTCTATTTCCTGAGTTGAAAAGCAGCCGTCGTTGGATTAACACACACGAAAGGAAAAATTAACTATGACTATAAACCCCATTATTCTTTTACCCTCAACAAAATACCTGAATAATTTATCCTCAAAAATTAAGCATCGGAGCAGAAAGTCAGATTATTCCTTTCCAGACTGGTTTCAGGAGAGAGTTTCTAAAAGCAGAACAGTCAGCAGAGTTTCTTCAAGAGAATTCAATGAGTCTGCTGACATGGCCATAGCATTCATAGATACAGCAAATTTATTTCTAGCTGACCATAAAAAGTATCACCTTGAAGAGAGATGTGAAATTCATGGTAAGAATAGCCAATCAGATATTTGAACATAGAGCAGAAGCTGCTTAAGAGATGAAATTAGGCTACCTTAAAATGGCATCTAAGGAAATCAGTAGACCCACTTTTGAATATAGACAGTAACCATGAGAAAAATAGCTCTGATGAATTTAAACAACCATCTAGCCGAACTTGAAAGAGGATTAACAAAATGGAAAATTAAGCTGAACATTGACAAAAATATCATGCAGGAGTTTTCACTAGACATATTAACACTTACTTTTCCTTTCCAAACATCATTTAGAAAATCTATCATATGGTGTGAAGAACGAAAATACGAACATGCACATAAAACCTCACAGAATACAATAATGGGGGGGGGAGTTCAAAATGGAAAAAATACAATACTGCCCATTAACGGACCAAAAATGAACAAGGAAATAAGCTTTCACTATACAACACCCACTAATTAGCTATATTTTCCCAATCATACGAGCAGCTAAAACTAAATCAAAAAAGCGGAAACACTGATAAGAGTCACAGAAAAGAAATTTCCCAAATATTAAGATTATTAACAATAAAAACATTCTGAAAGATCACAAACTGCCCTAGTTAAGAGATTTCTTTAAAATAACAGTAACTACGTAATATAGAAAAACAGACGCCACACAGAAAAGTATGATCAGCATAGTAACTATAATCAATGTAGACCTTGTAAAATGTAGGCACCCACATGAACCTCACACCATCTTTCCAATGACTTGCCAAGCATATCAGTAGCATAAAAAACAATTATACAATGTATGGATTAAGATGAAATCTAAATTGGCCGGTAACAATAATTATATATAGATTTTTATTTACATTTGCCTTTTCCCTTCCTTTTTATTAATTAACCACAATATAGTAACAGCAAAATATTGAAAAAACACATATTACAAATATCTTCAATTTAGAAACAATGTATTAGTTCTGTCCCTAACAATTTACTTCATCTAGGTAAAAGATTCTAGGACCTAAGTGCTTCCAAAAAACAGCCCCTTCCCTGAACTGACAATGCAATGTTCGAGAAGGTTAAGTATAATGAAAGAATATTTAGAGATTATTTAAGAAGTTAAAAGTGGAATAGTTTACAGAAGATCCAACCAATTTTAAGCATGTAAAGGCAACAATATACTGAATTTTGTAATAATGTAATATTGATGCCAACTGAAAGTATGAAATATCCTTTTCAACTTAACAGAAGATATTGATTCAATAATGGTTTATAATTTGGTTTGATGCTCCATTTTGCAGCCAAATGATAATTGTTGAAATGGATTTAAAAATGTTCCTAGAACATGGAAGAGCTTTGAGAGAGCATACTCTCCATACAACGGCGCGTCCGACACGTGCATCAAATTACTAAATATTTAGTTTTAAACCAATAATTAAGTGAATATAGTAAGTAATTTATAATGCAAAAACCCTTCAGAAATGTTTCAATACCTCAAATGCCTCTTATATTTTTACAGGAACTAAAATGACAATAATAAGTAATTTATAATGCAAAAAATATTCAGAAATGTTTCAATATCTCAAATACCTCTTATATTATTACAGGAACTAGAAAGACAATAAATATCTCAAATAGGGTGCGTCACCTTATGCTATGGTTAAGTAACTTTAGGCCAAGGTATTTGTTTCATTTAGACAGAAAAGAGTGAAATATAAATTTAGACAAATTTTATCCAAACTACATCGCTGATGAAATCAGATCAGGAACAAACAAGTCTCTATCAATAGACAACAGCTATTTTCTTCACTCTTTGATGGCGTTAAGTACAATAAATATCATGAGAAGAATTTCAGTTACCTCAAGAGTAAATAGATATTAAAAGTTCAGCTAAGTTACCAGAATAAAAAGAATGTATTACCGTACATGTAAATTTTTAGTGCTTAAAGTCCAATGGAAAAAAAGGATTTTAGAAATTTTTTAAAATGTGTAGTATTCTTTTTTAACTGAATGGAAATTATAGCAAATGATAATTTTTAATAGAGCTTGAAAAGACTATTTTTATGCATATCAAAAATTTAACATTTTCACAAGAGTTGTAAAAATCAAATGTTAAGAAAATTATTTACAAAAATATGTAAGTAATTGTCTATATACATATGATTAAATGCTTGATAAATTTTTGCATCATGTGTTCATTCTTCTTGTCTACATTAAAGATGCAGTAAAAAAGTTTCGTTATATTCGATGATTTGTAAAAGAATATTTGAAGATAATAGTTGAGAAATCAATAGTAAAAATCTCCAAAATAATCGTGTCATAAAACATTTATTTAGAGTTAAGATGAACGAATTTTGAAAAAGGGGGGAAACCCCTCAAAATTCATCTCTGAAATATTTCATTGAAGTTAAAGTTCAAAAATTACAACTAAGTTGGAAATGGCTAGAGCACTTACTGGAGACAAATTTCCCATCATAAGAAAAGCTGTTAACGTTGAATCAAATAGAAAACCTATTCTTTTTAAAGGCACACTTGAAAGTACAGGAGGCACTGCAAAATAAATTTTTATATTCAGGCTTATTTTTTTCCAAGCTTATTTGCACAGAAATCATTCTTATAATAAAAATAAAACAAATAAATTTAGTATTATTTCTTCAAATAACATTTTTTGGGTTCAAATATCAAAATATCTCATTAAAATATAATATTTTTGATAGAAAAGCGTGAGAAAATTTCGAATCTTTATATCATTACAAACAATTAGAATAAATTAATACAAACTGAATTAACATTATTCATTCTAATGTAAAAAAAGGTTAGTAACAAAATATAATCTGAAATCGATATAGAAGCTTTAATCCAATAACATATATTTAGTTCCTTTTTTAAGAACTATTTGAGATTTTAAAAAGTTTCATGAAAATTTTTTAAATTCATTTGCAATACCATAAAATTAACTAACATAATGATACATGAAAAAAATATGATAGTATGGGGTCAATTAAAGGTAACGTGTCATGTACCAAATAAACCGTTTGGTGTTCAATTTTCACCCGTTCTGCGCATGTCGGGATATCTGCAAATAACGTTGATTATCCGCAGACATCCGACACATTAACACTAAAGTTAAATGTTAATCTGGCCCAATAATTATAAAAATCTTATGTTTTTTTATAAAAGAAATTAATATTTTAAATATTTTTCTATAAATTTTTTAGTAATGTAATTCTACTTATAATATTAAATTTTAATTGGTATTTTCAAAGTAATTATTATTTTGCATAGTTAATTAATATCACTTTTTAATTAGTTTGATACTGTTTTATTCTTTCCTTCCCCATATCTTTTTTTTTGTTCAAAGGATACATTTTGACAAATGGCTATGATGGGTTTTTTTTTCGAAAAATAAATTATGTTCTTTTGTAAATATTTAAATGTCATTGAATGTTAAATTTTATTAATACAGTTTCTTTTAAATAATTATTACTTTTAAATAAGTTAACATATTTAAGCTACTAATAAAATTATTACATTTTTTTCTTATGTAATTATTTTTATTAATATTCAGACTTTGAAGTTTTCAATTTTCTCGGAGGAAAGAACAAGAAACTCAAATTTGTATAGATTGAATAAATTATCATTACAATTTCAAATTATAAATTATAAAAGATATAGATACCATTTTTAAAAAATCTATGCAACTTATGAATCAGTTATTTCATTTTAATTTGTAGAAATCATTAAAAAACTAGCAAGCAAAATAATTAATATTTACATAATGATTTTTACACATTACAAAAAATATAAATAAAATACATATGAATAATTATTTTTAAAAATATGATCAAATGGTTTTTTTCAGTGTAATTACCTATAAAAAATAACTCAAAAATTACATATCATTCTATACATTTAGAAAGAATATAAACATAGCATGACAAGAATGTCAAAGTAAATGATGAAACCAATTTTATTCAACAGAAACATTCTAAATACTCAAGTTTTTTTAATCACCAATAAAAATATAACGTTCAGCAATATGCTTTCAAAACAAAACATTTCTGAAATGTATTTTAAAATGCTAGCTACATTGAATAAATATCATAAAATAAAACAAAAACATACATTACGGTAAATTTAATAAACACGAGTAAGGTCATGATAAATATATATACACATAGAAATTAAATAGGATATAAAAAGGAGTTGAAAGAAACACTTATGTTTTGACAGAATTTCATGATTCAAAATTGATGTATTAAAGAAAAAAGGAGAAAAAAAAAAAGAGTGAAGCATCAATGTAGCAATGAAATTGGAAATAAAAGTATATAATAAATGCTGATATGGAAATTGATTTTCAATGAAAATATCAGCATTTCTTAAAACAGAAATCACTGAGGTCAGCAATGATATAACAGGACATTATAACAATCAATTTCAGTTTAAATACAAGAAACAAAAATGATAATTATCAGAAAAAAACACTAATGAAGATAAATAGATTACTCTTTTGTTATTAAACAAGATTACCCAGTTATAACTGATTATACGAATTACTAAAATATAAAGAAAACTTTAAGATTCATAATAAAAAAGTAAAACCTCATGATGCATTTTATTTTCATGCCATCCACTTAAAATTATTTACATCATATTTTGCGTAATTTTTGTTCAATTTGGAAACCTTTATTTCATGACATCATCCGGTTCTAATCCATTCATCAGATAGTTTTTAATTTAAAAAAATCCTTGTCAGATATGCTGTCGCAGAATAATAATTACTGGAAACCATTGGTTTCAATTTCATATTGTTAGTAAATGAGCACATATAGAATAAATTCTTCAAAATGATCGTAGCATATTACCGACTTCGAAGAAGGCTTATAACCTTCAAATGCTAACAACGCAATTCAGGATTGTTGAAAGGAAACTAAAAAGACATTTTGTATCCAGCATTGCACCAGTATTTCATCTTTTAACATATATTAAGAGGGCAGAAAATTACTCAAAGTTATAACTTCAAATGTAAACAAAAAATCCGCTTCATACTTAGCGGAGAACGTTAATGACAGACTCATCTACTGAAGCGTTGGGGGATGAAGGTTTAAATGCCCTGCGCAAAAGTACATGACACGTGACTTTTACATCACATGAATTGAACCCCTTGCATGCCTTGTCCACAGAATTTTATCACAGAAACCAGATTGAGCTAAGCATCTACATCATGTACTGTCGTGTAAAAAAGGAAGGAGCCAACCTGTTTCATTCTGCTTTTAGCTATTTTATGAGGTAACTAAAATTGTCATTGGAAAGGTAGTAATGTAAACCAAAATATAACGTGATTAAAGTGTTCGTTAGGCTTCGTTAGCAAATTTTAAAAATTTGTTTTACTTATTTAATTACTTCACTTAATTACAGCAATACTATGATTACATCGTGGGATATTTGGTTAAAAGAGTGGTGACATATTTAGATAGAGACTGGATCACAATGCTCTCAAAGCATCAAAATGGAGAATTCTGTTGTATGAGCGAAATAAAAATAAAAGATATACATTTCATTACTTCAAAGAAATATTAATTTTATAGTTAAAATTAATATATTATCGATCGAGAGAATTTTTTAATTTCTGCTTTCCTTTATTACTATAAATTATTATTATTATTATTGCTTATTCCACAAAAATTAATGAGAAATGCTATATTACTTTAAACAAATGTAATATGTGGCATAAAAAATATATTTTTTTCATTCACAGATAAATGTATATCAGATTTCTTCCATGCTTTCCTGGCAGTTTTGTTTCCTGTTTCCTATGCTATCTTTACCTTACAAAGTTTTTTAATTGCGAACGATTTCACTAATTAATGTGACAGAAAAACCACTCAAAATAGTGGACTGAAAATTTACATGCCTTCATAAAATAACCTTTTTTATCAGTTTATGTCCAAATGTGTGTTACCATTTAAAAAGTAAAAACTTCCATTTTTGAAAAATTATACAGCATGTTAAAAATTACTTTTTAATGATAAATATGCATACCAAATGTGGAGAATATATCATAATTTTTATAAAAAAAATCAGATCAATAACTACATTTTTTAAATATATGAATAAAAGTTCAAAAATTCATTTTAATATTAACGAGTCAAAAACTCATTAACGAGTTTGTTAGATCATCATTTTGAAACTAAGTGTCTTATATTAAAATGAACATTAGTTCCAGGGAATAATTTCTGACCTCGTTTTGAAATTTGAAGAAAATGGATGCTGTGACTTGAAGTTTTCTTATTTCGATATATGGATGGCTCTTAACGAATTTTTTAATTCAAAAACCTTTTTTAATTAAAATTTTAAATTGAATGACAGAAGACAATACAAATTATTACATTGTTAATTATGTTATTAAATTTTTGCCAAGAAATAATCACTAATTAAAAACAATTGAAAAGAAAATATTGCTTACACAACCTTGTTCCAAGATTTCAGAATATGATTCATCAATATTATTGCCAGGATCCTGCTCCAACAATTTAATCAAATTTTCACAACTTTCTTCTTTAGATGCACTAAGGGTAAAACAAAATTTTATGAAGGCAAACCTTGCTTATCCATTTATATGACAGCATAAAATAATGTATAATATTGAAAGAGCTAAAAATACAAAAAGTATACACATTCATAAAATAATGGGAAGCTTTACAAGGACAGCACTTACGTGAAATTACTGCTACAAACATAGATTTTAGCAAGATTTTGTAAAAATATAGAATGCATATACCCTACAAGTACCCGATACCAACGAAATGTATTTGTCAAAAATAAGTGTAAAATATAAGAGATATATGAATATATATTTATTCAGACTGATGATAACATAATTTAAAGTAATTTTTATCTTCAAAAGATTCCCCCCCCCATTATGAGTGTCATCATCTAACGTAGATACTGTAATTTTATTATTTATCTGTTAAAATCATAAATTATAAATAACCTCTCTTTAAGATAAGACTATCTAACAGTCAATAAACTAATTAACCAATATTTCTTCAAATAAAAAGAAATTTCAGCTTATCTTAATGAATTCTAATTTTATATCATATAAATGCTGTTGTCGTGTCCGTGTTTTTCACGGAAAGGGGGTGCAGTAGCTTCTGAGGGTAAAGACCCCTGAGCACCCAGAGGGCAGAAGTTCGAATTCTAGCTCACACACACGACACAACCCTTTTTAGGGGGTGGTCGAATTCATTCATCCATCAGCAAGTAGGAATTTAGATCCAAATCAGAGACCGACTCATCCCTGATTCAGTACCCCCAGAGGTATCGTTTTGTTATGGGAACTTGGAGGACTTTGCAGTCTCGACATTTTTAACGTGCCCCAACTGCCATTAGCCAACACGGCGGTCTTTGGCCAAGACGAGGACAGAACCCGGGACCTTTCGGTTACGAGACTGACACTCTACCAACCAGGCTACCGCGCCTCTTATCATATAAATATTCATCCCATTTCTTCCAATAAAATAATTTAAAAATCATAATGCCTATTATTGTTTCAATAAAATGGGGCAATATCGAAGCGATGTTTGCATTTTACAATTGATCATAATATATAATTTCTTTAATAACATAGTAATTTTTCAAATTTTATCTCTTAACTGCTGATTTAGGAAATGTCAAGTTCTTTCTTTCTTACAAAAGAAAAGACAAGTTAATGCTTTTTACAAGTAAAATTAAGTAGTTTAAATAAATCTCGAATTCAACGTCTGATATACATAATGTATAAATAACACAATTTTTCCAATTTTAAAAGTATTAGAGGTAGATTTAATTAATCTAGAGTTTAGTAAATAGATTATTACTACTAAAAAGCTTTAATATAATTTACAATTTCAGAAATATAAAAGATATTAAAAAATTGTAATTTCGAAATGAGTAAAATATGAATATCGAATATTTTGAAGTGTATGAGCATTTATGGAAGAAAACAATACACTAAAAATTTTAGTAAGTCTCTCAATTTGCAGAGAATTATGAAACAAAATGGAGAAATAAAAGAGAAATATGACATATATACAATCATAAATATAAAAACATTAACATAAAACGCTTATGTTGCTGAGTTTTAAAATTACGTCCAGTTATTCTATCAGCATTTAGCTATGAAATACAGATAATAAAAACTGTTATGTATCTGGCAACAGCCAGATGAGAGAATCTGTGTGACGTAGTTTTCGTGTTGTACTTGTTCGTTGTAGTTGTTGTTATGCTCGTTCGTGCCTGTGTATCTTAATGCTAATAAATATCTTTTGTGTGTATGTAAAACGAATCGTATCGTCTCTCGGCCTACCTGACATACACGACAAAAGAGTTGGCGACAAAAATGGGATCTTCAAACATTAATTTTGAATCTTATGATGCGTCCGTGGAAGACTGGTCCAGTTATGTGGAACGTTTAGAATCTTACTTCGTTGTTAATGGGATCGAAGATCGAATAAAAGTCCCTGCTATTTTAAGCCTTATGGGAGCAACAACGTATAAATTGTTAAAGAATCTGGCCACTCCGAACATTCCTTCAGCATTGACTTATCAAGATATCGTAAAATTACTTTCGGAACATCTGAATCCTAAGCCACTAGAGATGACAGAGGGGTTTCGTTTCTACAAGAGGAAGCAATTTGAAGGTGAGTCCATTGCAAATTATTGTGCCGAATTACAAAAACTGTCGATACACTGTAACTTTGGGAACAATTTAAGTACGATGCTTCGTGATAAATTAGTGATGGGTCTCAAAAACGAAAGTATACAGAAAAAGCTGTTAGCAGAGGATAAGTTAACATACGATAAAGCTAAGAGCATTGCATTCGCAATGGAATCTGCTCAGAGAGATGTGAGCGAAATTCAGAATCAAATGGTATCGATAAAAAAATTACATAGTTCGCAAGATAAAACTAGCAAAAAAGATTTTTCTAAATTTAAGAAATTTGAACCTACAAAGAAGTTTGATAAATTTTGGAAATGTTACAGATGTGATAGTACTCAACATTTAGCTCACGAATGTAAGCACAAGAACACTCAGTGTAGGAATTGCTTAAAGAACGGGCATTTGGCAAAAGTCTGCCACTCAAAACGAAACGAAACAGTTAAACAAATAGAATCTTGTTCTGAAACTGTACCAGTTAATAGCGTTAAATCTCCACGACATGCAAGGGATAAGATTTTATTAGAAATTTTTGTTGAAGGGAATAAATGTTTATTTCAATTAGATACTGGAGCTGCTATTAGTTGTATGAATGTGAATGAATTCAAGAAACTTTGTCCGGATGTAGCCATTAAGCCTACCAAATTATTGCTTAGGAATTTCGATAATTCTATGATAACATCAGCTGGCCAAGCAGTGCTGCAAATTCAATACAAAGATCAAATTAATACAGAAATTATTTATTTGGTACATGCAAAAGTAAACGCAGTTTTTGGTCGTGAATGGTTGAGAAATTTCCAATTAGACTGGAGCTCAATTAAAGCAGTTCGGGTTGAAAATTGTAATTCTCGAACCAATAAATTAAATATCTTGCTTCAAAAGTATGAGAAAATCTTTTCTCCGGGTATCGGGAAACTGGAAAAGTTTTGTTGCCGTCTTCAAATGAAACCTAATTTTTTAAACCTCGACCAGTACCATTTGCTTTAAAAGTAAGAATAGAAACTGAACTTAATAGGTTAGTTGCAGAAGACATCATTGAACCGGTGACATATAGTGATTGGGCTACACCAATTGTTCCTGTTATCAAACAGAATGGGAACCTACGAATCTGTGGTGATTATAAGGTGACTATCAACCCGGGACTAAAAATTGAGCAGTATCCTTTACCCCGTATCGAGTACATTTTTGCTGAACTGTCAGGAGGGGAGTTCTTTACTAAAATCGACTTATCTGAGGCATACCTTCAAATGTTAGTTGATGAGCAGGACCGACATTTATTAACGATCAATACTCACAAAGGGTTGTTCCGTTACAAGAGAATGAATTATGGTATAGCCTTAGCTCCGGCAGTGTGGCAAAGAGCCATTGAACAAGTTTTATCAGGTATCGCGGGAGTACACGTATTTTTAGACGATATTACCGTAACGGGAAGAAATGATCAAGAGCATTTTGAAAGGTTAGAATTAGTACTACAGAGACTAGAAGAATATGGTCTCAGAGTAAATAAGCGGAAAAGTGAATTTTTTAAGAAATCTGTGAATTATTGTGGTCATACAATTGATAAATTCGGCCTCCACAAAACACAAGAAAAAATCGATGCAATTACGAAGGTACCAGTTCCAAAAACTGTATCTGATTTGAAGAGTTTTTTGGTTTTAGTCAATTACTACGGAAAATTTATTCCCAACTTATCTACTCGTGTCACTCCTCTCAATAATTTACTGCAGAAGGGTGCTAAATTTTTGTGGACTGCAGAATGTGAAAAAGCTTTCAAGGCATTGAAACAAGAAATTGCTTCAGACCGAATTTTATGCCATTATAATCCTAAGTTACCTCTTGTATTACAAACTGATGCATCACCAGTTGGAATAGGAGCAGTTTTAAGCCACATTATGCCAGATGGTTCAGAAAAACCAGCAATGTTTGCATCAAGGTCATTGACTAAAACGGAACGTAATTATTCGCAGATAGACAAGGAAGCATTGAGTATCGTATGGGGAGTGAAGAGATTTTATCAATATTTATTTGGTCGACATTTTGATCTCGTAACCGATCATAAACCCCTATTATCAATTTTCGCACCTAATCGTAGTTTACCATGTCTATCAGCAACACGAATGGTTCATTATGCACTTTTTCTCCAAGCATTCAGTTATACAATCAAGTATCGAAACACTAAGAATCATGGCAATGCCGATGCACTTTCACGATTACCACTAGCAATTGACAGGGACTGTGAGTACTTGACTGAAGCAGACGTGACAAATATTTCGCAAATTGAATTAATGCCTGTTACAGCAACTGACATAGCTAGAGCTACTAAAACTGATAAGAAATTGTTCGAACTGTATGAAAGTTTAAAATCTGGAACTGAATTACCTGTGCCTTGGAAAGGTAGAGAATCTGAATTTTCATTGCAAAATGGTTGCATAATGTATGGTCATAGAGTATGCATTCCTGAAAAGTACCAGAATCAAGTTTTGGAAGAACTTCATGTTGGACATCCTGGAATTGTCAAAATGAAGGCCATAGCTAGAAGCTACTGCTATTGGCAAGGTATTGATGCCAGTATAGCCACTTTTGTTTAGAACTGTTCAGCTTGTATCGCAACGAGGAACGAACCAGCAAGGATAAATCAACATCCTTGGGAATGGCCAAATGGACCCTGGCAAAGGATACACGTTGACTACACTGGTCATTTTCATATTTCACAAATTCCATGCATAAAAAAATATTGGTTTTATTCTCATGCATTGCAAACGCACTTTTATTTTTAGTTATAATTTCAAAGCATATTTCATCATTATTATAAGAAGAATAGCTAAATCATCTACATACATTCATAATAATAGGTAATTTTTACCATCATTTTTAAGGAAAACTTATTTGCCAAAGCCGATTGCATTAGTACAATTTTTTTTATTTACTTTTCCATATTACATACCAATTTCAACCCGATTGTCATTAACCATAAATAGTGTTTTTCAATTTACAAACCTTTACCTTTTCAATTAATTTCTCATAATTCAGTTGACATATGAACAGTCGCTTTCATGTTACTATTCAAATAAGCAGTTTTTACATCACAGAATTTGACGAACTTAATGTCGATGTAAGTACAATAAAAATCGGTACGACTAAATTTACAACTCTTAATTCTAAATCTTTGCCTTTTATTTGGCTAAAACTAGCTGCAAAAAATGTCGCTTCATATTTTGTTCCTTCAATATTACCCTGCTGTAGCAAACACACTCATTTGCTTTTTATTAATTTTTTCTGTAGGCTTATATATTATTTCCCAAACTTCGTATTTACTGAATCCAATTCATTTTTAATTGTAATTTCCACCTCTTCCAATGAATACAATTTAGAGTTTCTATATAAGTGCTTGAAACATTATAAGCTCTATTAGCTAACATTTGTTTAGATTTGAGCCTTTCCGAATACCTAAATCGGATTTGATTTACAATATTTCTCTTCAATTCACAGAGGCGTTTAGTTTTCAATCCCCATACTGTCGTCTGGTTGATGCAGAGTTAGGTTCTAGTATGGAATTGAGTAATAACATTCACATGCTGCAGGTTCGATAGGAAATTTTAAGAGAGGTACTTTTGTTTGTTTGTTTATTTACTTGCTTGTTCTTTGATTAATCTTGTATCCTTTTGAAAAGGCTTCTAGCAATAAATCTACATCCCAATAACAATTTAGTTTTCCTAAACAGCTACTATTTTCTAAAGATTTGTAGAGTTGAACTGAACTTCCCTCAATTACTTTTTGGTTTTTAATATTACAAATTCGATGTCTCTTCCTTTCTCCAGAATATCTGAACACAAGATCATGTCTTCTGGGAATTTCAAATTTATCTCTCATTATTTTTGGAACGTGTAAATGCCACATACAAAAAAGTATTTTAAACATAATTTTATTTCTGTATTCTATCTGTCCAAATTTCATGGAGTTTTTTTTTTCTTTTCCTTTATGAGGTATCATGTTAGAACTTGAATATTACAATTAATAGCTTTGGCCCTAAATTTTAATAAAAACTGACTTTCATACATGCTCTTTCTAGAAAAATATGATTTGCTCTTTCAGCTTTATCTCTACTTTGACCACTGTATAGGATGTATTTTTGCTTCCACACCCTTTATTAAACATACTGGAATTGCTAAAATAAATATCAAGTTACTCATTTACAAATTCTAAATCGTTGAAAGTCTCAAAATTTTAATTCTTTTGCAAGCTAGGCTTTTAATTTTTATTTTGAACACAAAAACATATAAAAAATACTTTTACTTTAAAAAAATATGTAAAAAATATGCCAGAAAAGAAATAGGTTGCCATTAAGTAGTTCGCACTCAAAAATGATTCAGGTGGAATAGGACCACATAGATCAGCAGGAAGCAATTAAAAATTTCAAAACTTGGATTTTTATCAACAGCAGGATGGATTATTTGGTAATTTTACAAAAATTACAAGTTTCACTCTTAAAATAATTTATAACGTCAAGCCCATTTTATTTACTTAAGCAATTGTAATTTTTAACGAATGATTTATATGACTTAGTCTGCTCCCATAATTTCTCATTAGAAAAGTAATACTCAGAACTATTTAATGGTTCTAAATATTCTTCTAAACTACCGTTATTTTTATAACTTCAGTAATCAACTTATTATCTTTATCAAATATCAATATATTATTTTCATCAGATTTAATCTTACAATCCTTATCTAAACAGGTAAGGGTAGTAAAATCCATCGTTGTTGTGAACATAAATTAGTAATAGCTACAGTTAGGATTATTACTATACTTTATATTCCTAGGTTTTTTTTCTTAAGGGAATTTTTCTTTTTCCTTCATACAAAATTTTTGAGCCTTTATCAGCTAAATAAATAATCTCCCTTTTAGTGGTTATTTTTTCAAACCCCAAATTGTCCTTGACCATTTGACAAGAAGCTCCTATGCCCAGTAACCAAAATTTGCCACTTAATTGTATAAGCTGTGAAAATAAAGCTCGTAACATCTCATTTTTTACTTGACATGGTGATGAATCCTTCTCTTAGTATTTGTGTTGTACATCTTGTAATTTTATTTCTGCACAAATAGTTCTTGGTCACCTGATTTGGGCGTCTTCAAATGCAACAAAATAGTATGAGCTGCTTTTTTTTTTTCAATAAAACAGTGTTGTGCTGCTTTCTACAGCAAGAGTGCTTACCAGCGAATAATAAGTATCCACTAATTTACAGCACTGAGTTTTAGGAATTTTTCGAACTCTGGAAATTTTTCTTTTAGACTGCGTTTTGTATAATACATGAACTCCCTAGGTGAGATATCTAATTTAAGAAGGTGCCACTTATATGTCATCCCTCTAGCTCTGGCAATGCGATTTTTCGCCATTTCATTAATTTTGATTTAAATATTTTGCAATTCATTCCCTGTGTCAATAAGCAGGTCTTCTGCTTGACCCGCGAATGATGCTTTGATTTTAACGCATAGGATTTTTTGTATTTTTCTCAGCTACGAGCTGCAGTGTCTATTTACCAGAAAGATACAGCTTAATATAAAGAACAGCGTCAGAGTTTTTCTTATTCCCTTCAGCCGATTCTTTTTTAGAAATACTGCCTCCAATAATAATATTACACTGCCCAGTTTTAAGTTTAGGGTAGCTTTACGTTTTGAAATCCAAATAAAATAATTAGTCCCGCTTGATTCCAGGACAATTATCAGGTCCATTTCAGAGTTTCAGTCTCAAATCACTAACTTTTTTCACGAAGAATTCAAAAGAACAATAACCAGGCTCTGCCACCAGTTGTTGTTGTTTAGAATAAAGACAAAGACAAATGGGAGATCATATAGTATTTTGAATATCAAGGGCTCACGAGAGGAAATCTTCCCAATGGAAAAAGCAAGCAATGTAATGGCAAAGACAGTTACGAAAAACAGTTCGCTCGTTTCATCCTAACAACAACAATTGATAAATTTCAATGAGGAAGGTTGAACCCTTCAATGATTATTCAAAAAGCAATGTAAGAATACAAAATTACAATATTTTCAGCAAACCAGCTTATGAAGTAAGGCGATTACGACTCTGTTAGAAATAGTTAGGAATTAATTTCACATAATTTAGAATATAAATGAGATATATGTGCTTAAATAAACATATATCTTTAATTAATTTAATTAAAGAAGAACAAACAAAACTTTTATTTAAAATATCATTAAAAATTACTATGTTTCGCATTATCATTCCAGAATTTTACACATAAAAAAAACTAAAATATTAAGTTTCATTTTCTCACGTTACAATATGAAATCAAAAGATGAATGTAAGCAAGAACGATGGTTAAATATCCTAATTGTGAGAAAAATTAAACCCTTGCTCTCTAACTGAGGTTTTCTTAAACAGCTCGCTACTTTTAGGAGGTCGCAAAAGAAAATTGTGAGGTCACATTACCGCAAAATCTGATATCAAGACATCGCCAATCAAATAATAAAAATGAAAATAAAGAATTGCTTGAATTCTAAAACAGTATTCTTAAGATGCTTAACGAGGTCTACTTTTTTTCAATAAACTTTACTCCCCCATAAACAGGGCCGAAACAAGTTCTCTATGACCTTTTGGCAATGCAAATATCTAGGGTCTCTTTTCCTCTTTCTAAATTCTAAATCCAAATATTCTAAATTCAAATATTCTTTATTGGTTTTGATCTTCTATGTAGGCAGTTTTATATAACAAATTCTAGTAATCAAAACCTTTATTTAAATTCTTTGAGGTTGCTAGTTTCAGTATTTCGCACACACACACAAAAAAAAGACTCAAATTTAAAAGCAATTTTAAAACTGTTGGACGAAATATAAAGCCAAGACAATTGAGAACAAATTTTGCAGACCATCAGTTTTTTATTATTATGATTTATTCCAAATTATGAGATGAAAATTAGACCTACAATTTATATGCAGAACAATGATCTGGAGGACCAATTAAACAATGCTCTTATGCCAATTTAATTTATTAATCAACCATTCTCAAATACAGCACCACTCAAAATTACTCTGGCATGCTCCTAATTACATCAGATACTATGGGTCTAAGTGGCAAGTCTTGTTTTAGTAGCTAATCGCAGGAATAAACTATTTTTTACAAGAATATATTTGAACTAAATTGTTTTTTGTCTCAGAATCTATTTTACCGCCCGTTTCCAACTATTCTAATATACAGCTTGTAAATAAAAACTTATTAAGTTCCCAAGAATATTGTATTAAGCTATCATAACTACATAGCATCTTTAAATTTGAGTGATTTATAATAATTCTATTCCCAGTGTTGTCAAAAAAAGAATTTCTCTGAAACCAAAAATGATCCGATTTAAGCACGAGAAGGAAATATCTAAGAAACGGACTTTTAGAAATGGGGGGGTAAAATTCCTATATCAAGCAGAGCATTCAATTGTTTTTCCAAACTTATTTTTATTTATTTATTGGATTTATATTATCTGGAAAAAAATCTACTATACGCATAGAACGATGTAAAATACGTCTTTATCTGACTCTCAGAAATCACATAATTAACCACCCAAACAAATTGCGATTAGGAGGCAAATTGGGCTCTCAAATCTATCACATTCAGCTGACCATCGTAAAATGTTAAAAATATGAAAATTATCGAGAACATCGCATAATCATATGCTGTAATAATTCATGTGAGTTTCTTGGACATTCCACTCATTTAAAAAGATTTTTCAATAAGTCTGATAAGTCTTAAAACCGAACAATAGAGAATGTTAAGTTGAAAATGTAAATTTCAGTGCTAAAATTAAATTTTAAAATATAAAAATGGTTCCAGTTAGAATTTCAAAGCATGTAGAAATTTAAAATTACCTTTAACTACAACAGCTTCCCGATCCCACCCTTCAATATTTCTGCCAAGTTATGGATGTAGTGCATGCATTCATTGTTCAAGCAAGATTTCCTGCTATATGAACAACATTATCTCCATTGGGTTTAAATATAACAATAAAATGATTTTCCTAAAAGTTGAAACTCATATATAAAAACATGAAATTTACATATGATATAAATGATCAAAAAGAAAATTTTTAAAAAGGTAATACTTTCATCACAAGCTTGTTTAAAAATATACACAACCTACGAATGATTTTGGTTTAGGGCAATTAAATTAATCCCAGTAATTTTAATATGCAGTTTCAAATAAATTAACAAAAAGTTCCAACAACATTTTATAACGAAAATTACTCTATATTAAAGAATGAAAGCAAAAATTGTTTAAAAGTTTTCCTTTATTAAAAATTTGTTTTATATCTAAAATGAATAATTATAAATACAAAAACTATTCGTATAATAACAAAACATTATTGTTTTTCGCACTTAAAAAAATTGGTAATCAATTATTACTTGAATCGCCTTTTTGGAAATATCAAAGGAAAGCTTGATTAATGAATTTAAGCACAAAAAGAGAAAAAAAAAAAATAGTAATTTGAAATTTGACCACTTACAACAAAAATAGAATATTTTATTTTGCAGCAAGGCTAATACTCATAATACCAAATAACTTTTCAAGTGCAAAATAAGCTTCTGGGAAGACTCATTGGATATCTTGTTGTGTTCTATACTATTCAATATCAGATAAAAATTATTAGTTAAAGATTGACGGCAGATGTAACAGACTACCTCTGAAGCACTGGTAATGAAGTCCCACACATTTAATAAGAAACGCGAGAGTAGTAGTTGTCGCTAGCCCTATTCCATCAAAATATCTGAGTACAAGAGGAGTTATTTTCATTCTTACATTCAATTCACAACACCTTTCTTTTTTAAGTTCAGAAAATAGTAAAAACCAGTTTTTAAAAAATTAACTATATGCAAGATGAGATATAAACAGGATGATGGAAACAGTAAAATTGGCCTTTTCTCCGGAAGATAATAATCTCTAAGACAAAAAAGCTCAAAACGTTTTGAATTGCAATTTGTTATCAAATAGATAAATATAAACTTTGATATTTTATCTTTCCATATCAACAGAAGACGTTATCAAACTGCGATCCTTCTCTTGAAACTAACGGTTACTTTCTAAATTGGTGCTCATTCGTTTCTTATGTAGCGTGGATGGAAACTTACATATACACGTTATATTTTATTAAAGCTTAGGTTTCTAAAAAATGCCTTGTGTATGAGCCGTCCCTTATTGTAATTCCAACCACAAAAATGGACTGAAGCATGAAGTGTAAAATTTTTCCAAAGAACAGAGCTATGAAACAGATGGATGTTGGCAATCAAACGACAAACTTTTTCCCCAACAAAACAAAACAACATAAATTATTTTGTCTAATTTTTTTAAATCATAATTTGGGAGTATATAACCTATGGGAAATGAACTGCAATCCTCTTTCCCCTTCTTCAAATAATACAAAGAGAAAAGATTGGAAATTGAAAACTCTCCATTATCGACATTCCTTTTCTGTTGGTTGGATTTGCAAGATAAAATCAACAATTCAATCGAATTGTTAAGAAAAGAGTCAAAATGTGGCAAGAATACATAACAGCCCTTTTATTAATTAAAGTTATTCAGCTGACTCGTGAAAATTAAAAACGCATAAAAAAATTATATCCTTTTTTCCCCTTTCAGATATAATAGGTTTTCGGAAAATGGGATCAGAGGATATATAATAGTTTAAAACTATAATTTGCTTGTGTGAAGAAAAGTTGTAGATGAACAGAAAGGTTGTAGGTAAAGATCTTAATTCTTTTATTTACCTAAAAAAAGCTTTTAATTTTGCGTTACATGTTCAAATACTTTCAATCATTATCTCAAATAAATAAAAAAATTTTAAAATTATAAAAATAGATTATAAAAGTCACCTTTGTTTTTTAGATTTTAATGTTTTTTCTCGCAGAGCATCATTAAAGTAAATTATTCTATATGGTAAACATACAAAAACTGCTTTGTAAACTTTAGAGACTGATTGTAAGGTAAAAAGGAATTGTGAAATAAAATAAGGTAAAGTGGAATAAATTTTTGAAAGCTTTGTAGCATAACAACTCGAACTGCTACTTAGATACAATTTTATTATTTCTATCGTTTATGGCTGTAATAGTTATGCTCAGGAGTAATTTTTGTATAGTAGAATTTCACTATTTTAGATTTCTTTATAACAGTTTATTGATTTTCATTTTAGAACTATATTTGGAATACTTTTACTGAAAATAAATGATTTAAAGAGTTGATGTGTTTTGCAAATGTTCTTGATAAACAGTAGACATATATTTGGAACTTGTTACCTTTGACGATCGATTGGTTCACCAAGATAAACGGTTGCTGAAAATTTGAATTGATATATATAACTTAGATTATTTAAAAAGCCTCACAATGTTGTTGTTGTTGTTTCACTGCGTTTTGCACTAGTCTATTTTTCAATCTATATCTTTATACATTCAATTACATCACAGGAAAAAGCAGCATTATTGCTAAATAGAAGCCCTTCTGCTTTATTTTGAAGCTAAGCTTAATTTGTACACACAAAATATTTATTAGAAGCATACCCAATACTGATACCTACTCAACAAGAGAAAACAAACCTAATTTTCATATCCTGGTCACAAAGATAGAAATAAAACCGAAGATAAAATATTAATCGCAAAATTGCGAACTTCCCTTTTGAGTTTGTTTTCAGTAATTACATTTAAAACATTTCAAAAAAAATTTATTTTCAAAGAAAAATTATATAAGAAATTTGGTATCATTAAAAATACTTTTTATTTTATTTCATGACTAGCCGAATTTGGCGACCAGCTGGTTCGCCATGAGTAATGGGTTCTAAAATTTTCAATTAAATCACATATTCATTAGCCTTGAAGTAACTCCGGGCATTGATTGGCCTGAAATTAATATTTTCCTTAAGATGATGGACTGAAAGCTCTAAAAGAACGCGTTTTCCTAATAATATTCTTTAATTTTATAAATCAGTCAGTTTTAATGATTGATTTCGAAGACTGGTGTAGCAACTTTTATTTAAAATATTAATAAAAATATTTTATAAAATATGGCTCACAGAGCAAAGTATGAAGAAATCTATATTCATTATTCATAAATGCATTGTTTGACTCAAACTACATAAAATGTAATTATTTACTTCATTTAGATCAAATTAATAGTATTAAACAATATATATACCGATTAATAATATTTTACAAATTGGCCATTGGAAAGGAATTTGAATGCATATCCTGTATAAATTCAATCCTGAATTAATAAAGATAATTTATTCAATTAATGATTTAAATATTGCAAACGATCATAGAATCCTTTGCCTTGCATTCTTTAAAGAAAACATCACATTTTATATTTATTTTATTTTATCCAGTCACGTGCTTAAAGTTGCATTTCTTCAGATTTAATTTGCGATTTTTTTTTAATTTGAACTTTCGTCAAAATGATGGCAACAGGGTGATAAAACCTATTTTTTTCCCTTTGACGCGCTCTTGCAGATTTTATAGAAACCTTAGCTTAGCATTTTTTTTTTTTTTTTTAAGAAACTGTCACATTTTATAATGAAAAAAATATATATATTGAATTAATGATACAGATATTGCAAACGATAATAGAAATATGCCATTAAGTCGGGATTCCAATGCATATCCTGTCTTAATTCGATCAGGTTTACCGTAAAAAAGATTTATTCAATTAATTATTTAGATATTGCAAACGATCATAGAATCTTTTGCATTGCATTTATTGTTTTAGAAAATATCACATTTTATATTTCTTTTATTTTATCCAGTCACGTGTTAAAAGTTGCATTTCTTTAGACTTGATTTACGATGATAGTTTTTTTTTTATTCGAACTTCCGGCATTCTTTTATTTTATCCAGTCAAGTGATAAAAACATAGTTAAAATATTTCTTTAAAAATTCGTTAAAAATAGAAGCTTACGTTAAAAATTAAAAAAACTGATACCGTTAGAAAGCTAATTTTTTAATCTTTAAATTGATATAAAAATCATATTTGTGCAATAACATTTTCGGAAGTTATAGCGGAAAAACGTCGAAATTTGGCTTAAATTTTAATTAATTCAAATTCTAATTAAAAATTCGTAAAAAGGGCTCCGAGGTGCACATTCCCGACCTCCAAGGTATACATGTACCAAATTTGGTAGCTGTAGGTCCAACGGGCTGGCCTGTAGAGCGCCAACACACACACACATTGAGCTTTATTATAAGTATAGATGTGGAAAAAATATTTTTCTACAGTAAAATTTTATAAACTTATCGAGAAAAAAGTCAATATCTCACTTTATTTTTGATTAATTAAAATTAAAATTTCCAAAAAAAATCGCCCCGGAAACCCCATTTTTACCCAAAAGTATATATTTGTTAAATTTGCTATTTGTAAGTTAAACGGTATGATTTGAACTGAGTCAACAAATACACACATAGACAAAGATTGCTCCTGATGTTTAAACACCCAAATTTAGTTAAAATATCTATATGGACCATGATTTATGATTTATTATTGATTATAAAATATGATTTATTGGACATTTATGACTTACTGAAATGTCCTGTATGGAGGAGTCTTAATATCTTGTCATCTACAATTTTTAATAACCTCGGATTTTTTTTCATTTAATAGTGCATTTTAAATAAATATTACTACGAAAAAAACACCCATACACTTTTTTCTTCCTATTGAGGGTTATGAATTATGTACAAATATAATATATGATACGTACATGATATATATAGAGTGGGTGCGATAATAATTTCGAACAGGACAGCGAATATTCCGGAAGCAGCCATATGTTCATAAGTACTTAGGGTTAAAAAATATGCTAGTTTAATAAGTCCTATGAGTTTTTGAATTAATTATGCTCTCTTTCTCCTCATTCAAATGAAAATATCCAAATATATAGTGGTCATAGAATAACTTCGAACAATCAAAACTTTTCAATAATTTTCTAAAATAAAAAATTCAATCTAAACATAATTTTTTCCCTTCATACGCTTTTAATTAAGCTCAGCAATCATGCAGATAGCTCATTTGATATCAAACTTGAGTCCCCAAAACGTCAAAAATAAAATTAAGAAAAAGTGAAATTAAGCAAGCTCAAATTCATATATTTAAAGAAAAATTTTCAAATAAATAACACTGTTAGAAACATGACATGAACCAAAAGGGACTTAAAATAAGTTAGGAGACTTCACTTTCCACAATACTTCAAAAGGAAAAATAAATTTAATTATCGTTAGATGAGAAATTTAGAATTTACATACAAAAAAAAGGTTTCTCATGTAAAAGAAACATAGTACTGACTTCGATAACTTTGATGAATGTTGCCTTTGCCATGAAGGATGCAAGTTAGGGAAGTCATCTTGACCTTTTTTCCGAGCGAATCCCAAACGACAATACATAGAGACGGCATTCTACAAAATAAATACATAATCAATGTACTAATAGAGCATGTAAATGAAATGAATATTTTGAAGCGTCAATACAATGATAACTTATGCTCAGATGTTCAACAATTAAGTATCTAAAACTTGCTCAAAAATCTTAAGTTATGAAGCTATATTATGTTCATGTTTTGTAGGAATATCTACGAAATAAATTTCTATTCGTAAAACAAATACAAATTAAAGCCATTGCAAATGTTTTTTCTACCTATCTGTTTATCGCTATCAATATAACAACTTCAAAATAAATATATATTATTAAAAAAAAATCAAAAATGGAAATGGTAATAATCATCGAAAAATGCTAAAAATGAAATAAAATATTTTGACATTGAAATGAAAATGATTTCAAAAAACTAAAGACTGAAAGACAAGAGAGGATTTAATTTCAATAATGATGCTTCCACGAAAAACTTAAATCTATATCCAATCAAAGTAGCTTTTCATTCAAATAATAAAAAATTAAAAGCAAATAATTTTTTTCACTTATGCAATCTTATATCAGTGAACCTATGTAAGAAAAATCAATTGCAGACTTGTATTATTGTATTTATTTCATTGATGATAAATCATGATGTATAAAAAATTTCCTTGAAATGAAAGATGAAATGAAGAAAGTCCTCATAAACAATATATTTTATGGAACACTAAAGATAATCATTTAACACTTCCTTTCAAGAACAAAGTATCACAAAGAAAAATACCTGTGTCCATAATTCCCATTAAAATGATTAAGCAGAAAGGATGAATTGGAGGTATGTCAAAGTGATCAAATATATTTCTAAATCAATCTAGACTCCTTGCTAACATTTAAGCAGAAGCAATAAGAAGCTGAACTTAGTTTCACAATCATTCACCAAACAAGGGCGTCAAGGAGAAATTTACTTCATACGACTTTTTTTTCGCATATATCATGCCAAGTGAGTGATTTTTTCAAAAATTTTGAACAAAAAAAAAGCATGTTCTTCAAAAGTCACTTAAAGTTAAGTTTAAGTCGAACCAGCATATTTTTATTGAATATTCCACAAAATCCAGAGCGAATCGATTGTATAAGAAATTTAGATAAGCAATAAAAACCAAGATCTGTAGTGTTTATAACAGCAATTTCAACATTTAAGAAACTGTTATAAGAAAGTAGGTTGTAAAATAATAATTAAGCTTAATTTGATTAGAACTTATAAATTAATAAATAAAGTCTTCAAATTAAGGCAAGATTTGAATTTGTCACCATTCATGCAGTAAAGTATTGATAAATTAGTGACAGTAAAATTCATTTGACAGCTGATACTTTAGAGTTAATAAAAACAGTGTTCCACGATAGAACAACATGTTAACACAAGATATGAAAAACGCAGTTTTTTTTCCTTTAAATTAAAATTTTATTGAATCGTAAAGTACACAGGATAGAGTTATGCATGGGATAGCACATAGGACAAATTTCCTTTATGACTTTGCAGGCACATAATACTCTAATGTCGATATTTTCCATGACCACTTTGCATAAATGTAGCTGAATTTCGTTATGGCAGCGATAAATTTCCTCATTCAATGCAAGCATGCTTGTGGGCTTGTTGATATAGATTTCAAACAACTCCGCAAAAAGGAAATCCAATGATGTTAAATCGCACGATCAAGGGGTCAATTCTCAAATTTTCGAACTTTGGCCGCAAAGCTTCATTATTTTTGAAATATTGTTCAAAAATGAAAATAGGTTATTCTACCGTATAACGCTCCATTTTTACTAACCTTAAATTACTCAAATATAACAACTCTCATGCGTTTTTTTAATAGGGATGCCAATACTTAGTGAATGAATGGTGGCAAGTTAAAATCACGCGTAATTTTGATACCTTTTATTTTAATTTAAAGGGAGTTCAACATATATATATTATTCTACTAAAAAGTAATCAAGTGTTTCTATCACAGAATATTAATCTGATGTAATAAATAACTTTAAACGGATTTTTCCATTTAAATTTTAATTAACTAAATTGAATTATATTGTAAATTTAATTTCAAAAATTTATCCAAATGAAAGGCTTACTTCAATAAATTTATTTACTTTTTGAGTAAAACTGAGCATATATATTTTTTTAATAACCTACAAATAAAATGAATTTTTTTATGTAAGTTGTTCTACTGTTATTCTTATTTTATATGCTAAGATGCTCTCTCCCGAGTGAGGAGTGAAGCTATTTCTTCACTGTTAATGAATTAAGCTTATTATTTGGCGGAATCCAGTTTTTAACAAATGCAGTTTTAAGAAAGTAGTAAAGGGCAATGAACTTTTTATTACAGGGTAGAATGCAACAGAACCTTTTTGGTAATGTCATGCGCTTCATATATACCATGTGCTTTAGTGTTATAAGTGATAAATTCTTATCACCATTCTAAGTTAAGCGTTCCGTAACAAGATTCATTTTCAATAGATTAATTTCTTAACTTTTTTAAAATAAAAATGTCATTTATGTTTGTTTTTAACTGTGCAGCAAGCACCAAGTTGTACATCAAGCCAACACCATGTTCTTCAAAATTTCAATACTCCTTCAGCCACAGCTGCATTTTTAGATACTTATTTTTGCAAAATTCCTTGGGAAGTTCCCACGCTTTGAACATTTTAGGCATCCTTCTTTTTCATGTGAGAATATTTTAATAATTCATAAATATAAAATTAAAGCCAAATATCTCATGTGGTTACTATTTACCACGTCTACTGAAAATTATTTAGAACATGCAGGCTACAACTACTACGCAAATTAATCAACAATGTTGAAAATTCTTTCAGCATTTTATTAATTCACTAAATCATAAAATTTTTAATTTGTTGATGGACCACCCATCAAGAGGAATAAAACTTTTCCCGAATCTAATTTTTTAGTAGAATTATCAATCACACAGAACATCTTCATTTTAGGAATTGCTCATGAAAATCCAAGGCACTTACCTAATTTCAATATCCTAGTTATTTTTTCATTCCCAAATAGAATGTGCTTACACTCATTTGCTTTCTTTGCAAAGACTTGTTGAATGCTTTACCATACATTAGACTATAACATATCATAAATATCTGCAAGACACTCAAATTAAACATTCCCAATGATCGAAACAATATGAAATGTAATTAGGTAAAAGTATTTTGTAGACTCACAAGTGAATGTTGGTAATATTGCTGCCAAACAACATTTCTATGACTAAGTTTGAAATGTCCATACAAGAGTTCTATTTGAATAATGACTCCCCATAGAAATCACAGACCATTTCAATTCGAAATTTAAGCATAATAAAAACATAATTACTTGTGTAATTGTATTGTCTCAAGCTATTGAGTCTGCTGAAGATTACTTGACAAATGTGGTAATCCAGCTAACTCCTCCCCATCTTCTATCTTTTCTCTATGTTACACTTAGAGAAGATATAGGTGGCAACGACATATTCGAATTTAAAAAATGGTGTCATAATCAAAATAAAGTTGTCTTTCATTCTTATTTTTTTTTTAAAGTTTTTTAGCTGTTTTACAAAAACTGACTCAAATGTATTGTTTTGTATCATGGTTACATCATCTATTCCCCACCCCTTGCTTCTTTGAAGATATGCCTTCACTCATATCAACACTTTTCTGTTGGTGAAATTCGCAAAGCAAAAACCAAGTCACAAACTTTTTGAAATTTCTAATGATTCAAAATTTGCCTAAGACGGCATAGGACGATATAAACAACCAGTTATAAAACTGTAAAAAATTTGAACTACTTAACAAAGTCATATTAACAAATTTAATACACTGATGGAAAAAAAATCCCAACACCAAGAAAAAATTATTGTACAGTAATGAAATTTTAGAAATACATTTGTCTAGGTAACATATTTAATTGATTAAAGTTTCAAGATCACAGGTAGAGCCATTGGCGAGAAGAGCCATTTCAAATGTGAAATGTTGGTACATAAGTAACCGGTGTAACCGCCAGAATTTTGAATGCAAGCATGCAAACGTGCATGCATTGTGTCGTACAGGTGTCGGATATCAGTTTGTGAGATGGAGTTCCATTCCTGTTGCACTTGGGCGGTCAATGCAGGTTGTGGATGACGCTGGAGTTGTTGTCCAATGATTTCCCATACGTGCTCGATTGGAGAAAGATCTGGTGATCTAGCAGGCCAAGGCAACATGTCGACACTCTGTAGAGCATGTTGGGTTACAACAGCGGTATGAGGGCGAGCGTTATCCTGTTGGAAAACACCCCCTTGAATGCTGTTCATGAATGGCAGCACAACAGGCTGTATCACTAGACTGACGTACAAATTTGCAGTCAGGGTGCGTGGGATAACCACGAGAGTGCTCCTGCTGTCATACGAAATTGCCTCCCAAACCATAACTCCAGGAGTAGGCCCTGTGTGTCTAGGCCGCAGACAGGTCACTAGCAGGCGTTCACCTGGCCTCCTTCTAACCAACAAACGGCTATCACTGCGACCAAGGCAGAACCGGCTTTCATCAGAAAACACAACAGATCTCCAACCCGTCTTCCAATGAGCTCTAGCTTGACACCACTCACGTCGCAAACGGCAGTGGTTTGGAGTCAGTGGAATGCACAGTACAGGGCGTCTGGCTCGGAGCTGTCCTTGAAGTAACCGATTTGTAACAGTTCGTTGTGTCACTGTGGTGCCAACTGCAGCTCGAATTTCAGTTGCAGACGCAGTACGATTAGCCACAGCCATTGGCCAAATACGACGGTCTTCCCTCTCAATAGTACCACGTGGCCGCCCGGAACCTGGTCTCCTTGAGGCAGTACCTTCCCTTGACCACTGCCGCCAATACTCATGCACAGTGAATACATTCCTGCCAAGTCTTTCAGCAATATCACCCACCTTCTCGTAGCCCTACAACACGACCTCGTTCAAACTGAGTGAGTTGTTGATAATGGCTTCTTCGTCTTCTCAGAGGCATCCTTGACTATTAACCCACTACGTCAAATCTCAACTGTAAATAACGATCATGAACCTTACAGCGCTTATTTAAAGCAAACCTCATTTGCATGTTCATAGTGTCGCTACTAGCGCCACACTTACTCGCGTAGCTCGAAATTTGAATCGACGTCATCTTTCAGATGTATAAACACGCCTACCAAATTTCGTTTATCTAGCACAGCTCCTTCTTTGTGTTGGGATTTTTTTTTTCCATCAGTGTATTTGCATACAATAAACCTGACTTAAAATATATCTTAATTCCCATATATTTTAGTTTGGATATGCTAATTTGCCATCATCTACTTCTTTATTCGATGCTCATGTTCGATAATGAATGCAAAGTAATAATACAAATTTTCGCAGGCCTATTGTACATTTATATATAAATAACCTAAAATTCACAATGTCTAAAAAACAGCCAAAAAAAGTCTTAAGGCTAGAATACTGATATGGATTAATAGTTAGGACACTGGCAGCAAAAAATAATGAATAACTTAGCATTTTAAAAAGCTACAAATAATTACGATTATATATTTAATATAAAAACAGCATGTTTGACAATGTATATAAAAATGGCAAGGAATAATAAAATAATAAAGGAATAATAAAATGGCTACGTAGAATAATAAAAATGGCAAGGCTAATAAGTAACCTTGATGATATATAGAGGTCTATAATCAGAATATAGAGGTCTTACCTTAACGAGTTCAAGATCAACTTGAAGGATATTTGCAAGCTGGAGAGAAAGTGTGGGAATCATAAAAACATTCCAGAGTATCAGCACAAAAACTTATCAGATTCAAATAGAGTAATTTTGAAAGATAAATACAATTTTCTGAACAGAAAACATTTTAATACCACATTTTTACCCTCAGAAACAAACACAAAATGTAATAAGGATAATTTAAAATTGCATTGATATCCATTATCTATTTTCATAGTCTTTCCTTGATCATATCACTAAATTGCTTATACAGAAACTTAGCGTTGTAACAAAATTTGGCAAAACAAACAAATAATTCTGATTATTTTGTTCAGAAAATTTGTCTAATTGCAGTATTATTCATTAACAAACTAGCTAGTACCCGGCGCATTGCAGCTGCAGAAGAAATAATTCTCGAAGTATCATTTGAAATTTCTAATAAGTGTCTTGTTTAGTTAGGAATAAGAGAAATAATGATATTTATTTTCGCATCGGAAATGAATGTATTCATTGAAATTGAATGATATATAAAAGAGAAGAATAAATAATTTTGTTGTATATATTCTGCTTTATTATTCAGTAACTTTAGGACAGGTAATATTTTTTTCCGACTCGTAAGCATTCATCATACAACCGGTTAGGTGAAAAACGTGGATTTTCTTAGGTTCAGTCCGCACACTTGAAGTGATTGACCTTGCGCCTAGTTGATGGTCATCGAGAATGCAAGTGAAACTGGGAAATGCAGTTGTTTGAAATCAACAGGAATGTTGGTGGGAACAATGGAAATGCGAGGAGTGAGCACATCTCCAATCGATGTTCCTTTAAGGATAGTTGTCACCCCTTCTTGCCTCATATTGGTATTTTGATTCTGATACTCGTGATCAGGTAATATGTAAAGGTTGTCCATCGGTTCTTGCCTCATGTTGATCATGGGGCTCTGAAACAGTGAATTTGGAATTTGTAAACGATCTCTTTTATTGCTCTCTTGTCGTTCCTCCTTTGTTTAAGAAGCTCGAATTGATTTATTTCTAGATGTTGCGCTGTTAGATCTATTAAGTAACGAATGCCTGGTATGTATTTTGTCGATGCAATCAACACGATATTCATTTGTATAATCGAAATATCGCTTGTAGATTCACTTAATAAAGAGCAAAATAACTGTTTGCACCGGAAACTTTCACATATAACTTACCTTCATCGGCATCGATAACAATAATTTTATTTTGTATATGTGAAGTAAATTCTGAATAATATGTGCGGTTTGCTGCAGCCAAAATAGTGAGTACGCTGAATGATAACATCATGTGTAGAAAACTATTCATTAATGAGAAGTAAAAAAAATAGCGCTGGCTCAAAGTATTTTTTTATTTCATTTCACTCACAATGAATGACAGCAATCATAATAATTTTTATTTTGTTTTATACATGTGAGATTAATTCCGAATGGGATGTGCGGTTTGCCGTTTGAATTTTGTCACTTATCAATTTTAAAATTTAACTTTCGCGGAAGCGCAAGCAATAGGTTTTATCAAGTTTCACCGCAATCGGTTGGACAGTACAGCAGCAGATAAGGTACGGGCAAACAAAAGTCTATTTTTATATGTTAGATGCATGTATTCTTTTAGAATTGTAACGCTTGTTCTTTGAGAACTGTAAGGGAAGAAACTATTTTTTGTTTTTTCTTCATTCGTATAATATTCGTTCACAGTTCTCAAGATCAATGTAAGAAATTGTGTTTCAAACATTTTCTATTAAAATTTGTTAAACACAGAAAATATATTTATGCAATAAAATCGTTGATTTAGTTGAATTGATAATTTTTTAAGTTAAAATGGTACAAAATGGTTTATACTCTACTTCCCAAAAATATTGCACAAAATGCTAAAATTTTATTAAATTTACAATTAAAATTCAACCTTTTGGACTCATTCCCCTAAAACTTTCTCGCATACTCTCAAATAAAACTGTCAGCTCAGAGATCGACTTAAATAACATTTACGTACAATAGCTACGAAATATTAACCTCTAGCTTCAAATTAGCATCTTTACTAAATCTATTGGGTTTCCTTAGCGAGTTACTTAGAGGTTAATCCTTGGTCCATAGATGGGGTAAATAGATAACAAAATATTTTTTTATATACTAGAAAATTATACTGTGAAAATGCAAGTAATAAGTATTCAAAGTTTTATTGCAATCGGGTGAGCGGTACGGCAGCGCTTAAGAGACGTACAGACAAACATTCTTTTATATTTATGTAGAATTATGAATTCGACATGACAAACTTTGGACCACATATCTGAAAAATCAAACCCTTCTCTTCTACTGCAACATATTCTTCTTATAGGAGTTTTAAAAAATGTTTAATTTGTCATTTGTATTAAGATGTGTAATAATAATTTTCAAAATGCGCATAAAAGCACAAAAGGCCTTTAATTTTTAAAAAAATTGCTTTAGTTTTTCAATAGTTTTTTTAGTTATCTTAATGCCCGTTGTAAAGCAACACTGGGGCTATTTGGGGACGGGCCTCGTAATTTTGAACAGCGATCAGATGACGAGGATGACATCTGTAGCGACACCCCCCTCTACACACCAACGAGAGGATGCTAGGCGCTGAATGATTTAATGTGCAATATACCCTCTTACACGGCGGTTCTTCGAAGGAATCGGGTTTCCAACCAGAAACCCTTATGTCTCACGAGCTGAAACCTTGCAATTGTGGCCCTATTTTGCTTTAGTACATCTACAAGTAAAAATTTATATCCAATTATAAAGTATGCATCCAGATCCGCAGCAAATGTTTGCTACACAGCTTATAATAGTTTGTATAACCTTGTCTTCTATTTGTATAAAAATTTACAATTACGTCATATGTTTCATTCTTAATGTATAATCTATAAGTTATGGTCTAAGTTGAGGAATTAAGAAATTCAACTAACTTAAAAACTTAGAATCTTCATTTTGAATATCTTATAAACTACAGTCCGTGTTAAAACTTTAATTTGAACTCTCAAAGCTTTCCACTAGAGGGCGCTGTGGGCCTCACCAATGTTTTGTTTATGCTCAGTCTAACCATCGGCAGTTAGTACTAGAATGTGAATCTGAATCGAGTGTGTCTTTTCTTTGTCTTTATGTGTGTTTATGTTTCGTTCCTGTGGTTATGTGTGCTGTTCGTAATAAATGTGCTTATAAAACAATCGTTGCCTTCGACTCCTTTCTGACAGGTAAGAGCTTTTCTTAATAATTGTATTTGATAATTGAACCAATGAACTGCGAAATTGAAGTCTAATCATTTTGGTGCCGAAACCCGGGAGTTTCGATTCGGCCATAGATACCTTTAGATCGAAACTAGAAATTTGATGTGAATTAGTTAAAATGGATCTAGAGTCTTTAAAGAAGATTAGAACTCCTGTCAGAAAGGTTGCAACTGAATTTGTAAACAGCTAGAGCAGGAAATAAGTAAAACAGAGCACAGATCTTTAGACATAATCGAAGAACTGTTAGCGAAATTATTAGACAAAGATGATCAACTAAAGAAACTCGACTTAGATATTTTAAATTTGTGCAAGGCACAAGATCTGAATAATGAAGTAGAACAGCAGCAAGAATACAGGGATAAAATAATAACCTGGAAAATGTGAGCTGAGAAAATTATGCGAAAATTTGAAATCGAAACTAACAATGATAGAACTAGTAACAGAAATCCTCAACGGTGTTCAGTTAAACTTCCGCGATTACAAATACCTCAATATGATGGAGACATTCTAAAATTTAATGACTTTTATTCTCAATTTGATACAGCCATAAATAAAAATTCAGATCTTAGCAATGTTGAAAAATTGAACTATTTAAAATCTTATTTAGTTAACGATGCTGAAATAGCTATTCGTGGCTTGGCTTTAAAATCGGAAAATTATGAAGTTGCGATAAATATTCTAAAAGAGAGATTTGGTAGAACTGAGATGATTATTGATGCTCATATGTCCCAACTACTAAATTTAAATCCTGTGCGTAAAGCAAACGATGTTAAGTCGTTACGAAAATTATATTCTATGTGTGAAACGCACATACGCGGTTTAGAAAATAGTGGCGTTAATCCTAATAGTTATAGTTCTTTATTACACCCCATATTACTAAAATCTGTCCCTAAAGAATTATCCTTAGAATTTTCACGTAAAATGTACATGAAAGAAGAAAATACTATTTCGGATTTATTAAATTTCTTAAAACTTGAAATTCAATGCCGTGAGCGAAATGAACATTTATTCAAAGAATTTGTCACAGATGCACGTACAGAATCTAGAGTTAACACTTTTGAAAAACCTAATCATAAGTACGGAAAATTTAATAAAAATAAATTTGAGTTATTTAATAGAAATAAAGAAACGAGCGCGAATCCTCCGCATGCATCTGCCTTTGTAGTAGACGTGAAAAAATGTGTATTTTGTGTAGAACCTGAATCCAAACACGATTCCTTTTCTTGTACTTTGCCGATCCATGAAAGGAAGGCGCATTTAAGAAGAAATGGGATATGTTTCTTGTGCCTCAAAAAGGCAGGTCATGTTTACAGAAATTGCCCCTTGAAAAAGATATGTGGTAAATGTCAACGTAAACACTCTGAACTAATTTGCGATGTGTCAACCCCACCGGAAACCGCTAAGGGTGAAAGGTCGTTCGAGGGGGGAAATGTAGCTACTTGTTCTAATATAAATATAAATGAAGATGAAATACTTTTGGAATCATGTTCCGCTTTATTGAAAATTGGGGATAAAAGGAAAATGCTAAACATTCTTCTAGACAACGCTTCTCAGCGATGCTTTCTGAAAAAGGAAATAGCGGACGATTTAAAAATCCCTATAATGAGAAAAGAAAAATTGCTAGTTTATACTTTTGGTTCAAGAGACCCGATTGAGAAAATATATGACGTTGTAAAATTTACTCTTTGCAATTCTCGTGATCCTGAAAAAGGCATTGAAATTGAAGCTTTGCTTTGCGATGTTATTTCTAGTTCTCCTTTTAAAGTATCGTCAAATAAACTAAAAAAGATGCTTAGTAAAAAGAAAATACAGCTTTCCGATGCTTGCGAGTCTTTCGGAAACGGATTTCTCTCCTAATTGGAGCGCAATATTTTTGGGAAATTCATTCAGGCAAAAAAGAAAAATTAACTAAAACATTATTTGTAATTGATACAATTTTCGGTAAAGTTGTACACGGTCGAATATCTCCAATAGATTTAAATTGCGACAAGAACGTTTCTGTTATGAAAATAGAATGTTGTTCAGCATTAAATGAAACTTTAAAAATGTTTTGGGATTTAGATGCGATGGGAATAAGTGATAGGGAAAATATCTCTAATTGCGAAAAGGATTTAATTGAGCGCTTTGAAAACAACTTAAAATTCAAAAATGGGAGATATGAAACTAAACTCCTTTGGGATGAAAATACTAACGAATTGCATGATAACTTTGAGATAGCTAGACGAAGATTTGAAAATTTATGTGTGAGAATGAAAAACAATGATTGGCTTTTGAATGAATATAAGAATATTATTGCAGAACAATTAAATCTGAACATTGTTGAGGAGTGCTGCTTGAAAAATAAAAACGCATACTATATGCCACATTCTGCAGTTGTACGAATCGATAAAGAAACGTCGAAGGTTAGAATGGTTTTTGACGCATCCTCCAAAGGTAAAGGTTGCAAATCTTTAAATGACTGTCTTACACCTGGTCCGTCTTTAAACCCTAGAATCCTTGATGTGCTATTGAGATTCCGCGAATTTGAATATGCATTTTGTAGTGATATACAAGGAGCATTTTTAACAATTGGAATAGCAGAGGAAGATAGGGATTATTTGAGATTTTTCTGGTTCCCAAATGACCAGGATTCGAAGTCTCATAGAATTCTGAGAATGACACGCGTACCGTTCGGTGTAACATCTAGTCCATTTATGCTTGCTGCAGCCATTAAATACCATATTCGAAAATATAAGCAAGAGCAATGCGAAGCCTATGAAATGCTTAATTCATCACTTTACGTAGATGATTTGTTTTACGGAGCTAATACGCTAAATGAAGCTTTAGATCTTTCTATAGCTGCCGTAGAAATTCTTAAAGATGCGAACATGAATTTGAGAAAATTCAAAACCAATTCCAAAGAATTGAGAAATTTGTGGTGCGAAAGAGGTATGCATGATATTAAAGAGTCCAGCATGCGTCCTTTGAAAGTTTTAGGAATAATATGGAATACCAATGAGGATACGTTTAATTTAGATGAGCAGCCTATTCTCAAACTGATAGAGAATTTGAAAAACACTAAGCGGAGCGTTCTTCAGACGGCTGCAAAGATCTATGACCCAGTTGGATTTATTTCTCCCTTTATTGTGATCATTAAATGCCTATTGCAAGAAATTTGGGAATATGGGTTAAGATGGGATGACGAACTGCCAACTGAATTAAAGATAAAATGGGAAAACTGGTGCTCTGAAATTTATCTTTTAAAGGACTTGACATTTGAAAGGAAATATTTCCCCTTTCCTTTGAATCAAGCGAAAGAGTTAGAACTGCATATCTTTTCGGATGCTTGCCCTAGAGCGTTCGGAGCAGTGAGTTACTTTCGCTATGTAACTTACAATGGATGTATATCCACCAGTTTTGTAACATCAAAATCGCGAGTAGCACCACTAAAGAAATTAACCCTCCCTAGACTGGAATTAATGGGAGCAGTAATTGCTGCCAGAATTTTGCGGTATATAAAAGAAAATTTTAAATTTCCCATTTCCAAGATATTTTTGTGGAGTGATTCTTTAATCTCTCTCCATTGGATCAAAGGGTCAGCTGCTAAATGGAAACCCTTTGTTTCTAACCGTGTGATGGAAATTCAAGCCAACTCCGATCCTGAGGATTGGTATCACTGCAGCGGAAAAGATAATCCTGCTGATTTCATTTCTCGAGGAGCAGGTATGGAGAAGCTTATGAATAGTCCGACTTGGACTCATGGTCCAGAGTGGCTTCTTCAGGAGAAAGAAAATTGGCCTAAAGGCTCGGACTTTAACGATTTCTCTAGTGAATCATGCGAGAGAAAAATTAATCAAAACGAAATCTTAACTTTTGTGTGTGAAGCTCATACGAACTCTGCGCCTTTACTTGATATCAACAAATACAGTTGCTTGAATGAATTGCTACGAGTTACAGGTTGGGTGTTTCGCTTCATACACAATGTTAGAAATAATAATAAAAAATATAATGAATTTAGTGCTGAAGAACTCGATGGTGCCGAAAATTATTGGATAAAATCAGTACAAGGAGAAGTTTTTAATGAAGAAATTGCTTATTTAAAGCAAGGAAAATCAGTATTGAAAACTTCCAAGATTTTAGAATTAAATCCCTTTCTTGATTCCTTTGGGATAATCCACACTGGTGGGAGACTCCAGAAATCGAAATTTACATACCTACAAAAACACCCAATCATTATGCCTGCAAAGCATCATTTCGTGAGTTTGTTAGTTTTAAACTCGCATAGAAAAGTGTTCCATGGTAGAATTTCTGAAACTCTCATGGAAATACGTGAGAAATACTGGATAATGAGAGGAAGACAAACGATAAAGAATCTTCTGAAACGATGCGTTTTGTGTAAAAGATTCAACTCTTCACCAGGTGTTCAAGCTACTGCACCTTTGCCAGCTGTGCGAATGGAGCAGTTACCTCCATTTTCTATTGTGGGAATAGATTTTGGAGGACCACTCTACACCAAGAACTGCGACGATAAAAACTACATCGTTTTGTTTACGTGCGGTGTAACTCGTGCTCTCCATTTAGAACTAGTTGACAATCTGACTACTGAAACATTTCTCCTAGCACTTAGACGGTTTATCGCTCGTCGAGGACTGTGTTCTGAGATTTGGTCAGATAATGCCAAAACTTTCAAGAGAACTGAATTGGAGCTAAAACATTTGTGGAATGTCATCAGTCATCCAATGGTGAAAGACTTTTATGTCTCCCACAAAATCCAGTGGCGCTTTATCACTGAGAAAGCGGCATGGTGGGGTGGTTTCTATGAAAGACTTATTAGGTCTGTGAAACTTGCCCTTCGAAAAACTTTAGGAAAAACGACTTTGTCTCGAGAAGAATTAGAGACTTTAATTATTGAAATTGAAGGTGTGCTTGATTCTCGTCCTTTAACTTATGTGTTTTCTGAATTTCAGGAACCTATTCCTCTTACTCCCGCTCATTTGTTATTGGGAAGAAGAGTTAATAGTTTACCTCCTGCCAGGCTTACTATTGATGCTAATTTGTGTAATAAAAAAATTGTAATTAAAAGGTTTAATTATCGTGAAAGGTTAACTAATCATTTTTGGAAGAAATGGCTTAAAGAATATCTTTTAACATTAAGATCTACTCATTATGTGAAACCAACAGGTAACGTTAGAGAATTTAAAGTTGATGATATTGTATTAGTTAATGATGATAAACTTCCTAGGCATTTTTGGAAATTAGGAAGAATAGTAGCTGTATTTCCTGGCAGAGACGGTAAAGTTAGATCTTGTCAAGTTAAAACGAATACGTCTGTTATTAAAAGACCTGTTCAATTGTTATACAACCTCGAAATTGATGAAAGATTAAATTGAATAGTATTATTAATTCCATTATGTTTTTTAGGAACCTGTATTGAGATTTGAAATTTAAATGGAAATGTGATGATATTTATCCTAAACTTGTATGTAACTTTATTATTAATGAAGTGTTGGTAAGTATAAAACTATTGTGATGAAACATTGAATTTGTAACATTGATATTATATAATAGTTGCAATTCTGCCTGATGTGTTAGATGCAAAATGTTTTTTTATTTTATTTTGAATGAACCTTTAAGTCATTCGGGGGGGAGTGTGTTAAAACTTTAATTTGAACTCTCAAGGCTTTCCACCAGAGGGCGCTGTGGGCCTCACCAATGTTTTGTTTATGCTCAGTCTAACCATCGGCAGTTAGTACTAGAATGTGAATCTGAATCGAGTGTGTCTTTTCTTTGTCTTTATGTGTGTTTATGTTTCGTTCCTGTGGTTATGTGTGCTGTTCGTAATAAATGTGCTTATAAAACAATCGTTGCCTTCGACTCCTTTCTGACAGGTAAGAGCTTTTCTTAATAATTGTATTTGATAATTGAACCAATGAACTGCGAAATTGAAGTCTAATCAGTCCGAAACAGATTAAACTGTTGCAGTAGTTTCCACAAAATGTTATCACTGTGGGCCTTAAGAATTTTAACCAATTGATAACAATAATCGAATTGGGTAAATTCAACTATATTTTTATCACATTAAGGAGTTTTTTAAAGTCTTTTACCTTGGGGCTATAGTAATTTATTTGGAAAACAATTGAAAAATTCTTTAATTAATGCTCATCTACAACTATCCCTTAATGCAATGGTTTCCAACCTGTGGGGCGCGCCCCCCTAGGGGGGCGCGATACTGTTGCGAGGGGGGCGTGTAGCTGTTTCCAAAATATCATTTTCAAATACAAACCAAAAAAGTCAAATAGGTGTCAAAAATTGAATCAGCAGTATACGTAATCCACAATCCTCACCGCGGATTTTTGGTGTACAAATGCTAAAACATCCCATTCATACTCTTCTTCGAATCGAAATATCTCGTTTTCGCGTTTGGAGCCGAGTACCGGTGGGGCGTGGAATCAAAAGATAAGCACTTGCAACATCCCGGTTATTCTCGTGCTTACTTGCGCCAAACTTCAGTAAACAGAAGCATCTGATTGTTTCTGTTTTCTATGAACAGAATTAGTTCGTTAGTAGTGCTTACGATAACCACGTTTATATATAGAATGAAACACTTTGCTTTGGTAACTTCTAAATAAATTAACATCGAGGTAAATTTCATAACAGTTAAAATAGTACCTTATTAACCAGAAAATATTAATTTAATGTTGAGGTAGTTTTTCGGCACTAGCGCGAAGTGCCAAGGGTATAAACATCCGAAACAATAAAACAACATCCTGTCCGATGTTAATATACTATTTTTTCACTACTAGCGCTTTTTTACTTTCTCGTAAATTCACCGTTAACCGTTGTTGACTCATCCGGCCAGACGGGAGTGCCGCCAATGAAAAAGCAGCAACAAAATGACTTTAGTTATTATTATTATTTTTTGCTGTCTAATCATTTTTCTTTATTTATGTTTCCGGTGGATTTTATATTCGCTCAGTCGTCATTCTGTATTCGCAATTCGCTCGTCTTTATTCGTTACATTAAAATGGTAAAAATATTCTTTGAGGTCTGCTTTCTTTGCGTAAGATTCAATTAATCTTCGGAATGAGGTGAGTAGATTTTCATTTCTTAATCATTCATCAAACATTATTCATTTATTCTAAGTCATTAATTCTACAACCGTTTTAATTGAGTAATATGAATATTGTTATTGGAAAAATTCACGTTTATGTAAGAAGAACGCAAGTTATTTTTATGTTGTTTATATTCCAATAATTAATTTTGACAAAAAAATTAGTTTTTAATTCTACATTTAAAAATTATTCCAATTAAGACTGATATTTTATTTAAAAGAAAATATTGATATAATTGTATTGTATTTTAATATAAAATCTTTGATTTAAAATAATACCTCTTTTAGACGGATAAGTACGTAACTGGCTTGAAAAGAAAATTGAATGAAGCAGAAGCAGAGAGCAAAAGAGAAGATGATAAAAATATCGGAAATATATCTTCGCAAAATAGTAAACCTAAATATAGAAAATATGATCCAATGTACTTATCTTTAGGATTTACATATAAGGTTATTAATGGCCAAGAATGTCCATTGTGTTTGCTGTGTATGAATACTTTGGCCTCAGACAGCATGAAACCAAAAAGATTAAAACGACATCTTGAAAAAGTACATGCAGATCAAGCTGGCAAGACAAGAGAATTTTTTCAAAGAAAATTAAAGAATTTAAATAAACAACAAGAAATGTTTTCAAAGATCACGTCTGTAACACAAAAAGCATTGCTTGCGTCATATAAAGTTTCTTATAGAATTGCTAAATGCAAAAAACCCCATTCAATAGGAGAAACTTTGGTGCTACCTGCAGCTATTGACATGATAGAAACGATCCTTGGTGAATCATATGCTGATCAACTTAAAATCATTCCACTTGCAGATAATACGGTGGGAAGACGAATATCCGATATATCTGAAGATCTTTGCGATCAATTAATAGAAAAAGTAAAACTATCTTCTTTCGCGTTGCAAGTAGATGAGGCTACCGATGTTCTTAAGGATGCACACTTGATAACATATGTAAGATATGTTGTGGAAACTGATTTTAGAGAAGACATGTTATTCTGTAAACCTATTGAATTCAATACTACAGCAAGAGAGGTTTTTAAAATCATTGATAATTTTTTTAATGAAAATGGCATTCTGTGGGAGAACTGTGTTGGAATATGCACAGATGGAGCTCTATCTATGGCAGGAAAAAATGCTGGTCTACAGGTACTAGTTCGAAAGGTGGCTCCTCGTGCAGTTTGGACGCATTGCATGATTCATAGACAATCACTTGTTTCAAGAGATATGGGTGAAGATCTACTAACAGTATTTGAAATTATTACAAGAGTTGTAAATTTTATCAAAAATAGCCCATTAAGAGGAAGGCTTTTCACAAAATTGTGTGATGACATGGGTTCAGAATATAGATCACTTCTATACTATTGTGAGGCACGTTGGCTTTCTCGTGCCAAAGTACTTCAAAGGGTGTTTGAGCTAAAAGAAGAGATCGCCATATTTCTTAGTGATAATAATAGAGATGAAGCACGCTTGTTTTGTGACACGAAATTCCTTGTAAAACTTGCGAATTTAGTTGATATTTTTCAAAGACTCAGTATTTCAAATAAATCAATGCAAGGGACTCAAATGCATGCTTTTACGCAGAAAGACAAGATTACTGCATTTATGAAAAAATTGGAACAGTGGATAATAAGTTAAAAAAAAAACTTTGACATGTTTCTCACTTTTAAAATTACCTGTTTTGCCGATGAAATAAAAGAAAGTAAAGTTCTTATTAATAATCATTTGACCAGTCTATGGAAGCAATTCTGGTTGTACTTTAAAGATCATGACATGTTCAAATATGAATGGATTAGAAACCCATTTGTGGTTGAAAAATATAATTATTTTGGCCTTACGACAGCAGAGCAGGAAATGATAATTGACTTATCTAGTGATAGCACATTAAAGCAGATGTTTCGAGATAAAAATAATATTGTTACGTTTTGGTTACCAGTAAAGGACGATTTTCCTACTTTGACAAACAAAGCTTTAGAAATTTTATTGCCATTTGTAACATCTTACCTATGTGATACTGGTTTTTCTACAGTAGCTGTCTTAAAAACAAAGTATCGATCTCGATTAATGATTGAAAAGGAACTGAGAACCGCGATTTCTTCAATGATACCACGGTTTGAGAAAATTTGTGCTGAAAAACAAGCTCAACCGTCGCATTAAATTTTTATGTTGTAGTAGTATTAATTATATACTCTTTTTTTGTTTTGTTATTATATTTCTTATAATAAATGTATTATATTTTTACATAATATTGTATATTATTTTGTAGCCCATTAAATAAATTATAATATTAGTTGAGTACTTATGAAATTTGATTTTTAGATAAATTAACAGGAAGCTACAATTTGTTTTTTAAAAGGGGGGCGCATTAATTTTTTTTAAAAAAAGAGGGGCGCCGGTACAAAAAGGTTGGAAACCACTGCCTTAATGGTTCATTTGTATATTGTTGGTATTCATTTTTAAAAAATTTGTTGAAAGATGCTACAAGTAGGTTTCAAATTATGAAATGCTTGACTCATTTCGAAATTTGTTGGAGAATTTTCTTAAACGTATTCGTCCTCATTGGAATCACAAATGTTTATTGCTTGGTCATGCAAACAAGAAGCTCATAGTTTTTTCAAAATTTAACAAATAAAAAGATGCGAAATTTACAGCTGCTCACTATGTTTTGTTTACTCATTTTAGGTAAATGTTCAATCCTATGTCCAATATTTTAAATTTTTTAATTTTGTCTTTAACACTCAAATCAGGTTTTTATTTTTGTTTACTTTTTTTTAAAATCCAAGCAGGACAAAATTGGTTTATGGCTGCTCAGTAGATTTCAAAACAGATATGGCCATACAGCTGCTCACTTAAGCCAATTTAAATCATTCTACTCCAGCCATAAGAATGTGAGCCCTATTCCATGGAAAAAATAACTCCCAGGTGTTACAAGTGGAGCAAGAAATTCCACCAACATCAATTTTTGACACTTTCTTGAAAATGAAGCAGTAGAATCTTAATGAAATGAAATGAATGACAACATAAATACTATTACATGAAGAGGTGCACATTCCTGTGCATAGAAAGCTGAAATAAATCCATTATCGCTATTAGAATTTGTGATATAAGAAAAAAAGATATGAAACTGTTAAAGCTTTGATTTAGTTTTGAATTCAAAAACAAATCAAATCATATAAAGAAAATGTATTTCAAACTGGCATAAAATTAGGAAAAGATATAAATTTGACTAACCTCTGCAACTGTTGTATGTTCATCAATTGAAACGAATATCTTATATAAGAGAGTCTCTAAATAATCGCCCAGAACTCGATTCATAACAAAACCTTCAAGAGGTGGAACTGTAGGTGCATTAAAAAAAAGGTTATTATACATAAAAATGATGATAATAGTAATATGCCAGGGATAAATTTAAATTACACGCGATAGAAGCAAAAATTACTAAGCGCAGCTATACAATGAGAAAATAGGACATTAAAATGAATTTACCATATAGTTCATACTCAGCATACTCAGACAAATTATTTTAATCGCAACGATTCACCGCGACTCATTCTTGGAATTTGGATCATCTAATAAGATTATCCCTTCTTTGCTGTCAATTATTGTGAAGTAGGGGGCCATCTAATAAGATGGATGGCCCACATTAGAGAGTAGCTGTGAATCACAAGTCAATTATGAGGCAATAAACGTGTTAATATATACATAAAAAAACTGGTGTGATAGTTGATGCTGGTACTTGTACACTTTAAAGAGGGAAGCCTTTCTTTTCAATCAGCATTATGCTTTTATATTTCTGATACCTTAAAGTTGCAGCAATCATTTAGACGCTGAATGCCATAGAATTCGTCGGTGATTCGACATGATTATGGCATCACGGAGACCACCAGTACCAGCAAGCCAAGATTTCCAAAAATAAATAATTTGAACAAATCTCGATGCTTAAAAAATTTTCATTATTATTTTTATTAGAGCCATTATGATCTGAAGAAAAGTAAAAATATACAAAAATAATTTTATTCACAAATAAAATATAGACTTATTGTTCGAGCACATTGAGATCTGTGTATAGAAAGACTCGAAATAAAGCAAGGGTGAGCAAATCGTGACACATAAAGTCATATCTTTTTTAGTACACATTTATAAAATTGTCCCCCTTACCTACTTCCCTTATTTATAACGCATTTCCAGTAGAAAATGTAGAAAAAAAAACCCATTCATTCAAAATAGAAAAAATAGTAGAAAAAAACCCATTAATTCAATATATTTTTTGTAATTGTCAAATCACATGAACAGACACCGAAAGAGAATTAGATGTGTGATACTTTTCAACATACTAAATTCTCTTTAAAATGATATTTAACACTATGATAAATTTTTAAAATGAAATGTAGCATTTTCATTATTATATATTAACAAAAGAAGTTAGCTAACATTTTTATAGAAGTTAGTTTAGAAAAGTTTTTAAAAAAACAGGCTAAAAATTTGTAATTAAAGTTTAGAAACTTACTTTCAATACAGTACAATTAGTATAACATACAATTAATGGGTAGTCATATTTTTGAAATGAAAATAAACAGTGAAAGAAATAATATTCTTATATATTCAAATATTTCCAACTTATTTCGTTTTGACTAGTATTTTCAAGCAAGTAAAACTGTAAATAGAATATATATATATATAAAATAAAAACCAAAATAATTATAGATGCAGAAATAAGCTTGTTTGAAAAAATCAAAGTACATATATAAGGCGATTGAAAAAAAGCGTTTACAAAAGACATGGCAAATCAGGTATATAACAATGATCAAAAATAACATAGGAACTTTGGGTCGCAAACGCAACTAGAGGGCGTGGATATGGAAAGACAATCTGAGCAAACGGATATTGTCTTCTTTCGAGCTATAGATGCGGTGGGAGTAACATGAGTAGTTACTCGCACCGTGAAATGGCTGACATGCATTTAATTTATGACATGGCGAACTGCAATGGACGTGAAGCCGCGACACGAAGGTGTCTTTCTATCAGGATATCTTGGTAAATATCCTCATAGAAAGGTACATTGCCACTTTGCATCGACAATTGTACGAAACCGTGCCGTCTTAAAGGCACAAACCCAATGCTGATCACCAACAAACAACTCGAAGAACTGTTACCAAAGAATGCGTTCTCTAAGAATTGGAGAGTAATCCTTCAACAAATACACAATTTGTATCCTGAGAAAGCCATATCCCCCACCCTACCATCTGGCATACGGTACACGATGACGGAAAGCATTCTTATCACTTACAGCGTGTCCAGGCATTGGAAGTGTAAGACTACAAGAAACACAAGTAATTTGAACGATGGTTTTTGCAAAAAAATGTTACAGACCGAAACTTCACAGCAAGTGTCCTCTACACGGATAAGGCTGCGTTTTCACTAGAGGGTGTGAAAAACATTCACAACTTGCATACTTGGACAGATGAAAACTCACATGCAATACATACGCATGCTTCACACGCAAATGTGCTATTAACGTGTGGGTTGGCATTATTACAGACAGTTTATTTGACCCGTATGAATGCTCTGATGGTAGCATTTTTTTTTTAAATTTTTGCAAGAAGTTTTGCCAGAAATGCTGAAAGTCCAAATGCCTATTCGTCGATGCTTTCGGGTTCAGCAGGTAAATCCGAACATATATGCAGGGTACTTTACCTAGGCGGTGGACTGGTTGCACTGAACCAATCGCAAGGTCAACACAATCACCCGATCTGCCTAAAGTTGATTTTCTTTTAATGAGCTGTTTTGAAAGGGTTTGGGTATGAAACACCTCTTTCATCGCCGGCAGACTTGGTAGGAAGAACTATTGTGGCAACAGAATGTGTCTGAGATACACCTGATATTTTCGAAAGCGTGCGCTGTTCAATGCAGCGCCGATGCCAGATATGTCTCAATGCATCTGTCAAAAATCTTTGAACATCTACTGCAGCAGTGCAGGTCCTACATTTTTAGTATGCGATTAATATTTTAGAAAATGATCTAGAATGGTTTTGTTTCTTATCTTTAAATTAAGAATTATTTTAAACCTCATCTAGCGGCAGCAGATAGCATTTGCAATTCTACTTGATTTTTGGATACCTGATTTGACATGTCATTTTGTTATAAAAAATCATCTACCAGTATACGTATACAAGCATACAAATATGTGTGCAAGTAAAATAAAAAAAACACTTTAATAACATACCGCAAATGCAATCATCATCTTCTATGGGCACATCAAGATAAACTAAACCTCTTCTATAAAGCCCTGCAGGCAAATGAACGTAATTATGATTAATACAAAGTAATAAATACAAAGAATTTGGCTCATAGAAGTTAAAATTTTCAGTTCGCAAATCGATGGAATCATAACAAAGTGACCAAAATATTTCATTAAAAGAGCAGCTGTGAAAAATTACTGCAAAACTTTATATCTCGTTTTCATAAATGCCACATATTGAAATAGAGAAAATTTTACCTTTCACATCCTTTGCATCTAGTTCACCAGCCTTTTGAGCTCCAAAGTCAATGATTTTATCAATAATTACTTTTTCATCGTCTGGAATTATCTAAAAAATTGAATTAGGGAGGTTTAAATAATCACTTCCTCTTACTGAAAGAAAAAAACATGAAATAGAAAAAATGTATTTAAATATTTTGAAACTACCCATTATGCATAAAATAATCTAAAAATAATTTCGAGGTGAATAAATATAAAATTTGGATTATTTAACAGAGAATTATAAAAATTGAAGTACAACATACCTTGATGTCATCTTCAGTGACATATCCAACATAAACCACCCACCATGGTTCGATCACTAACCCAGAAACAGGTTTTGGAGGAAGCAATTCACGGATTGGTTTGCGACGGACACCAAAAAATTTCTATAACAAAATTGATTTTTAGAAAACTTGAAGAAAAGAATAAGCGTATAACATTATTTTTTTCTTATGTACTAAATGAGATAAAGAACTCAGCACTAATTCAGACAAATTATAAAGAAGAGTTCTTCATTGGGAATTTGTTTTATACCTATCTGATTTTCTCAAAATAATCATTTCATATTAATTAAGAAGCAAAACAAATTGAAATTACATTTATAAACACAGGCAGACTTACTAAAGCAGCTTTACTCCTCCTTGCATTTTAGTATCAATCAAAAGTAATAAAGAATTAATTGCTTTTAAAACTATAGTAAATATTTTCTTAAAATATAAGAATGCAGTTTTATATCAAAACAAAGAAGAATTTTCCAGAAAATAATATATATATTTTTAATTATACGGCTAAAATGTTTCAAATCATAAATGCGACTCAATATAACTTTACCATTTAATTTTTATGCTTTAAAAAATGCGTTTAATTTTTTATGCTCTTTAGTAGTTTACTTATGATACAAAACAAACAAATATAAGCATATGATATCTTAATAACTTCATTGCATTGGAAAAAAAATTGAAAATTAATACCTCATTTTTAAAAGATTAATATTTCCCTGCAATTCAGCAGCTTTGCTAGATATTTTCGTTGACACTCGATTTTATTTTCCCTCCTTGTACTTGATTGTGGCAAATTTTGTTTGAGCTCAAAGAACTTTTGCCCAATAGTTCCTTGCTGCTGAATTCATGATTTAAAGAATTCTGCCCATCTTATGTTAAAAATCCTCCTTTTCATAGAATTCAGCAGCAGATTTCTTAAAAAGTAGAAAAGGATAGAAACGCAAAAAAGAAAGAGGGAAAAAAAAAAGCAAAATCGCAGAAAAATCATTTACTATGGGAAATAATTTTTCAGCTGAATCAATGAATCAAGACTCAATCATTTGATAATAAATATAGACTTGTTCAGACCTTTGCTTTTAAAAATATTTTTTTCTCAATTAAAGTATATGTTCGCAATTTAATATTGTTCACTGTAAAAAAAAAAAAAGAATATTAAAAAAAAAAAGAAATCAAAGCACAATAAAAAATCTGTTTGTTAGGAAAAGGCTTAAAGATATGTATGTTCAAGCCCTCCTTCTGTGTATACTGACAACTTTAATTTCCCTGTTTTGTTCTGAAGAGCAATCTGCATGCTATCTGTAGGGAAATTAAAGCGCAATTAAACATCAGTTCCTTCGCGGCATTCGAAGAAAATAATCACCAAAACATTTACCAGTTAAGAAAATAAAAACTAAGCTTTCTTAAATAAACTAAAGACTCTGTCTTTAGAATTTTCTGAATTTTCAAAATTGCAACAAAATAAAAAATAAAAAATTTTAAGTCAGAGAAGTATACTTCTGTGTTACTCATGTAAAAGTTTCAAAATTTCACAAGTTTTCAACACAGATTTCCAGAATCGTATATTATTCTAAAATCAAATTTTAAGATCAATTTTCAGAAATAAATTTTATCTGAAAAACTTCTGAACAGAAAAAGTAAGAGAAATGTTTCTTTCCCAATTACAATAGAGACAAATTTATCAAACACATAAATTAAAATAAAATTCGGATAAGACTGAAAAACTAACTTTAGAAGAGCGGCATTGGTTCATAAGCTCAATGTATTGATTTCTGCCAATTCCCAGTAACCTTAAACCTATTAAAATAAAATAAATACCAATATTTTTAATCAAATAATTAATATATATCAAATAAAAGAACTTTCAATATTTCAAATTCAAAGGTAAGGCACAGATAATTCACTCACGTTTAGTTAGTTTAGTTTAGTTATATTAACGACCCGTTTAAAGCAACACGAGGGCTATTTTGGGACGGACCTCGTCATTTTGAACCACGGTCAGATGACGAGGACGACACCTGAAAAGGCATCCCCCTCTCCACACCACACCACACCAGCGGGGGGACGTTTGGCCTGACAGATTTAACGTGCAAGAGACCCCCTCACACGACGGATCTTCGGTGGAATCGAGTCTCGAACCTGAAACCCTCCGACTCCGAAGCCGAGACCTTACCACCAGGCCACCGCGGCCTAATGTTTAGTTAGATTACAAAAGCTAGTTTTCTATACATGAGTTCACAGAACGCATGAGAAACAATTATTTCAGCTTTAATTTATTAAATACTTTCTAAACATATATATCAGATAGTAAAATTAACAAAAAAAATAATATTCATTAAAAAACTAAAATGACTAATACTTTAAGAAACGCAAAATTTATATTTCCATACAGTCTTCAAACACAAACTTTACGTTCCCAATAAAATATTGATGAAAAGAATAAAAATCTGAATTCAAATTTTATGCATGCATTCAAATTTTTAAAAAATATATATATTCTTTACAAATATAAAATATTAAGCTAAAAAGCCACTTTATTCCAGTTTCAGTAGCTCTATTAGTAATGGTGCTAAATAACTAATTTTATTACTTCAAATTAAAGGAATAAATAATGAATAGAGATGCAATGTATGGAGAGCTGGCGAGAAGTGAACAGGTCCTTTGTCAAATATCATTCCACTCTCTGGTAAAAAAAATTAAACAAAGCATCACTAAGGCAGAGGCATACGGGGTACTTGCCTCGGGTCCCCACATCAGATGGGGGCCTCCAAATCAAATAGAAAGTTTATATTACGTTTCGTCTGTAATGAGCTTTTTTTTTTTTTTTTTTTTTTTTGACGAAATATCATTACAGTGTAAAATCTGTCAGTTTTATGTTGGTTTCTTCATTAATCTATAGTATGAACACACACACACACACAAATCTTCATTTCGTAATTCTTATGACTTTCTAGGGTGGAATTCAGCCAAATGTTCACAATTATGATAAACAAATTTGTTCAATCAAGCACTGACTTTTAAAAAATTTGCATATTTAAAAATAAGCTTAATCATTCAAGGTTAATAAATATTTTATTTTTAGATAGCATTTTGAATAAATTAACGAAAAATACCATTAACAAGTCCTATGCACGGTTCTTCATTATTGAAGTAGTGAAGCAGAAGAGGGAATGCCCAAAGAAGTTTTTGCCCTGGGCCCCAATTAAGCTAAGTTGGGCCCTCAACTTAAAGACAAAAAAATTGCATCTGGAAAATATTTTAATTCCAAGGGATATAACTTCAATCATGCTTTTTAAGTCACATTTTTTTAATTGGTACCCTTCAAAGTGTCTAATGTGAAATTATTTGTGTTGCATACATACTACTTTTTCTTTAAACGAAAACAGTAGAAATGTTGGAAACTAAAATGAGCAAAATAAAAATGGTAAAAGTGCATTTTTACAGAAAAAAATTATCTCGCTTACATAACTATAAAAAATTAACAGGAATCAAATTTTGTGCACTTCAATGCATTGGGACTACAGATGCTATATGCACATCTAAAAGAAACAAATCTTCAAATGGCAAACAATGCCGGAAAAAGGCATGTGCACGTGTGTGATTCCATTCCACTTTCCACTCGGAGTGTGAGATCCGCTGACTAAAGCGTTTTTATAAATATTTTCTTAAATTAATTAAGTAGAAAAGTGGAATGGCATTAAGAAATAAGAGAATATTTAAAAATAACTTCGATATGGGCTAAATGAAGATAAAACTTTGGAAATTTATTATAATTGAAAGTAGAGTTTAAAATATCACTACACACACATACATTAGAATTGAAATTTCTATTCAATAATCATAAATTCAAGTTAATCTTTATCCAGTCTAAGGAATTAAGTTTTATTCCAAATATTACTTACAATCAGCAGCTGTGAAATTAGGAAGGGAATCATAGCTTTTTTCTTGTTCCATGAGATCCTGGAAAATTAATTATACCATTACCACACAAAACAAAAATGAGCTAGTGTTAACCATATCGCAAGCAAATAACATAAAATTACCTGCATAATAGATATATAATACTGGAAAGGAGTAATACGCATTCCAGTGACAATGAAATCTGATAAATGATATGGATAAAGCATTAAATGTTCTCTACTGTATCGAAGTAATTCTTCATAATAACCGCGTTCATCTTTTTTCATGCTCCGCACTGAAACATTCAAAGTAATTCTTTAAATAAATTCATATAAAAACTGCAACAAATAAATTTAGAAATTCGATATAAATCACATAGCCAAAGCTTATATATAATCAAAACTTTTTTAAATAAATTTCATTTCATCTAATATTACTAAGCAGCTATATAAACTGCTTTTAAGTTTAAGAATTTTATTTACTTTACCAGAATACCTTTTACAAACTTACTTTAAGGAAAAATGTTCCAAAAAGCTTTGAATTTTAAAAAATCTTTCGTGTCATTCTTCTTGGTCATTGCAAAAATAAATTTTATTTAATATGTCTCTGAGATTACGCATAATCAAAACGAAAAAACCATTTTACTATAGTACTTCAAAAGATCTATAAAATTTCTGAAGATACTCCTTGTTAATTAAAAATCCAAGAGACACATACTTGAAGGGAATAAATAAGATATTTGCAAGATATCCTATAAGATATTAAGATACTTACATAATCAATTTAGTTTAAAGTAGTTACGAATAAACTTTGGTCGGAGAGGGGATGTTAAACATTTCACCCCAACAAATACAAAAAAAAAAAAAAAAAAAAACTGGAAAAATGAAATATAAAGGATGCGTCCCTTTTCATTTCTTAAACAAGAATCTTTTGTCTTACAGAACTTCTAACAACATAGACATTCAGTTTAAGGCTCCTAATGAATGTGATTTTTTCAGCATGAATAAATCTAAGAATATGTTTTACGCCTATTTTCCTTTACAAATAAAAATGCCCATCAATAATTGTAATTCATAAAAGAAAACTCATATGAAATATCAAATTATAAAAAAAAAGTTATGGAAATTATGGAAATGGGATGCAAAGTGAACCTACTCACTGGGAGACACTTTTAAAACCTCACGCATACACAAATAATAATAATTCAAGGGTTGTGTGTGTTTGTGTATGTGTGTGTGTGCGTGCGCGCGCGCATAAAGCCAAAAACTCTCTTCAAAATACACCCTTTTTTTATACGTACAGAAACTTCACTCGCAATTTCATGATTAAAGAGCAGTTCAATTTGAAAATTTTTTATTTTCCACCGGTGTTGATATTATTTAATCCCTTTGGGGCGGAAGATTGAGGAAAGATGTACTCGCAGTAAATGGGACCTCGCAAGCACCGGAGTATTTTCACCCATTAAATCTAACATACATAAAATTTCTTAATGCGTAAAAATATAATTTAATATATAAAAATGAATTTTTGTTTTTTCGTACCTTATGCGCTGCCGTACCGATCAACGGATTGCGATAAAATTTTGCTAACTTATTGCTCGCATTTGTACGAAGTTTATAGTTTAAAAACTGACAAAAGACAAACGGCATATGTCATTCTGAGTTAGTCTGTATATGTCATTAATTAATAATTTTATCAAATAAAATAAAATAATTATTATTATTCATACCAATCAATGTTATGGGAAATGAAATTGAAAATATTTAGTTCTAGCGCTATATATATATATATATATATATATATATATATACACTGAAGTGACAAAAGTCATGGGATAGCAATATGCAAATATACAGATGACAGTAAAATCGCAGCGAAAAAGTATAAACGCGCAGTTCGTTTTCCAGAGCTTTCATTTATGTTCAAGTTATTCTTGTGAACAGGGTTTTCGTGATTTATGGCGGCACGACGAGAATTAACAGACTTTGAACGTGGAATGTTAGTTGGAGCTAGACTCATGGGTCATTCCATTGCGGATATCGTTAGTGAATTCAACATTCCGAGATCCACAGTATCAAGAGTGTGCCGAGAGTATGAAATTTCAGGCATCACATCCCATCATGGACAACGCAGTGGACGACCACCTGCACTTAACAACCGAGACGTCTGTGTAGAATGGTCAATGTTAATAGACACGCAACACTTCGTCAAATAACTGCAGGAATCAATGTGGGACGTACGAGGGACGTGTCCGATAGGACTGTGCGGCGAAATTTGTCTTCCTTGGGCTATGACAGCAGAAGACCGACTCGAGTGCCTTTACTGACAGCACGACATCGCCTGCAGCGAATCTCCTGGGCTCGTGAGCATATCGACTGGTCCCTAGACCAGTGGAAAACCGTGGCGTGGTCAGATGAGTCACGATTTCAGTTGTTACGAGCAGATGGTAGAGTTCGAGTGTGGCGCAGACCCCACGAAGCCATGGACCCAAACTGTCAGCAAGTCACTGTTCAAGCTGGTGGTGGCTGCATAATGGTGTGGGCTGTTTTTACATGGCATGGACTCGGTCCTCTGGTGCAACTGAACCGATCATTGATTGGAAATGGTTATGTTCAGCTGCTTGCAGATCACTTGCAGCCATTCAAGGACTTCACGTACCCACACAACGATGGGATTTTTATGGATGACAATGCGCCATGTCACCGGGCCAGAACTGTTCGCGATTGGTTTGAAGAAAATTCCAGACAATTCCAGCGCATAATCTGGCCACCTAGATCGCCCGATATGAATCCCATCGAGTATTTATGGGACATCATCGAAAGGTCCGTTCGTGCCCAAACTCCTGCACCATCCACACTTTCACAATTATGGACGTCTATACAGACAGCATGGCTCAATATTCCTGCAGAGGACTTCCAACGACTTGTGGACTCCATGACACGTCGAGTTGTTGCACTTCACAGGGAAAAAGGAGGACTGACACGATATTAACAGTCATCCCACGACTTTTGTCACTTCAGTGTATTTTCGATAATGATGAGTCATCTATATGAGATACTGTCATTCAACAGGCACAATATTTTGACTGCGGCGAACCAAACATATTATTCAGTTTATCTCACACATGCAAAATAGAATGATTATTATCTATGCAAATCAAAGTTATGTTAAAGAAAATTTTCCAGTGCAAACCGTAATTTTTCTATTCAGCGAATCAACAAATGATATTTCGGTTATACAAGCGTATATCTTGTTCATTGCTTCGTCAAAAAATATGCATCCCAACCGTTCATCACTTAACAGATCTACTAGCGCAGCACGTAGAAATAAAAAATTCGAGCTTCTCAAATAAATGAAAACGTCAAGTAAGCAATGAAGCAGATCGCTTTCGAAATGCAATTTCACGTGCTTCAGAATTTCAAGGTCAACATGCGACAAGAATCGAAAGACAACTTGCATGCTTTAATCAATCACGCGCATCAGAATCAGAAGACCAACATGCAATAAGAATCGATGCAACTATTCTTAACAGAAAGTTGAATGGAGAAGTTGCGCTCATTCCACGCATTCCCATTATTCCCACCGACATGCCTTTTGATTTCAATGACCAGTAGTATGTTAAATGCTCATGAATCGGACAGCCAAGAAATTTGTTTTTGCTGAAGAAGGAAAAAACGAAAAAATATTGTCTGCCTTAAAGCACTGGAATAATAAAGTTTTGAAATATAGAATAAATATTATTTATATTTCTCCTTTATATATCACTCAATGAATGTATTCATTGTCGAAAAAAAATAATTATCATACTTTCTGTCATTCCAAATTAAACAAGTCAGCTATTTTAAATTTTAAATGATGTTTCCAAAATTATTTCTTCTGAGGCAACAACGCGCCATCTAGTATGCATAAAAAATACATTTTACCTAAAAAGGAAACCATCGTTAAATATGAGATAAAAGATTAGCATATTCTGATAAAGAAAAGCATATAAACTCAGTAGAAAAAAAATATTTCAAATGCTTAATATTTAATAATAAAAAATACAAATATAATGCGATTGACAAAAACTGATATTACCCAGATGAACTCTAGACTACAGATGTAATAAAAATAAAAGGAAAGTGTTCATATTTAATATACTACCATTTCATTGTAATAATTAAAACTAAAAAGCTGCTTGAATAATCTCAAAAGTCATCAATGCAGAGACCAACATTATCCAATACATTACATATTTACATTCATAAGCAAAATCCTGTTTAATTTTACTTCCAGCAAACTGCATATTTTCTCCTTAGTCTTTTAACTAACTTTAATAATGTGCAACTTCAGACAATGACAAACACCAAGCCATAATTGATTTGTACCCGGAGATTTTGTAATTGCTTTAACATATTTCACTTCTAGTTCTTATAAAAGATTTTAAATTCTAAAGTAATAGTCTGACAATGGAGCTTTTTAAAACGAATACAGCTATTATAAATTCCTAATCAAAAAAAGAAAATAGCTTCTTGCACAATTTAATGATCTTTTGAAACTTTAGATAGTAATGCACTATTGGATCACTAAGATCGACATTTTCCATACTACGATTGTAATCCAGTACACTTGCTTAAAAAATATCAATTTTTCAGTCTCCTTTTTGAGCTAATATGGTATTTCTTCAATGAAAAGTAGTTAACTTTAAGACATGTTTTATTATAGTTATTATTGAAATCAATAATGTTCATCTCATCTTTTTATATTGCAAATATTTCAACTTTTCTAAGCGTCTGAGGAAAATTTTTTGACATTCTTTAACGGTTCTTCATGAGTTTTGTACACATTTGTTTCAGATGAACTGCTGCTTCAAGGGATATAAAAAAAATCTATTCAAATACAAACCATCTCCTTTCTCCCAAAAAATCCAATAGTAAAGTTTCCAATAAAGAAGAATCTTTTCCTGTATACACACAAAAGCCATTTCGAATCATAAATGTGCACTATTTTTTTGCCAGATCTGGATCTTTTAAATGAAATATTTTGTTTCAAACAATCACCCCATTCAAGCTAAAAGACTTATGAAAATATTTTTTTTTTCAGTTATACATATACTTTAAAAGTTTTTCTTTACATGCTCAAGTACAGCTTTTTTAACTCCACTATGGCACATAATCGATTTTATGATTTTGCATTTTCCTGATGATTTTCAGATATTTGCTTAAATATGAGACATTTATTTTGAAAATTATTGCGAAATATTTAAAAGTTTGTATTTCAATAAATTTAAAAATATTGTTAAGCATTAATGTATATATATTTTTGGTACCAGATAATGTAAGTTTATAATGCAACGGTGTTTACAGTGCTGACTAAAAAATAAGAGTTTTATTACAACTAAATGGACTTCCAAAATTAATGAATTGCTGTAAACGTACTTTAAGTTGGGAGCTATTTCAGTTGCCTTTTTTTAATAATAAACACAAAATACTATTCAAATATTTAATCATTTGATAAAAAGTGAAACAAAACATATAATATTTTTGTTGAAAATATAGCATAACAAAAAAACAATTCAGTTTTATTTAGAATTTCAATGAAATTATACTTTTCATTTTATACCCAGGTATAATTAAATTGAATTTTATTCAGGATTTAGCACTTTAAAATATTCACGATGAGCGGGAGGTATATATGGTAATAAATCCATCATGCCCTTAGATTTTTAAGATTTAATAAATCTTTTTTCTTACATAAAAGATAATTTTATATTTCTGAAATCGCTTGGTCTTTCTCGTTATATTGACAAATCTAAAATTTTAAAATCAGAGTCACGTTCTAACGAAGTTTTATTGAATATTTTGTATGGTGCATCCCTTGCAAATTTAATTCAACTTATAGTTAACCAATTCAGTTTTTTCATCGGTATTTTTCTTCCTTTTTAAAACTGCTTTCTGCAGAGGTAATAAATTTTTGCGTTTTATTTCATGTGCTAAAAGTTTATTATGTTTTTGATCATTTCTATTACTTTATAATCTTGGGAAATATGCAAGGAACTGGTTTCGGGATTAAATAGCTACTTTATAGTTCCACTCCAAAATCACGATCTATCGGTAGAAATGAATGTCCTGAGAAAAAAATTGTTACTAATGATATTTATTATATTGCCACTGGATTGAACAATCGGTGATGGAAGTCAACATATTATCATCGAAACACAAAATTAAAATATGCTTTTTATTATTTTTGAAATATTGTACAACCACCGATTTTCAATATCAAAAATCGATAAATAAAAACATCCTAGATTTCAGACATGACGTCAAACGGCCACATCTGCTTCCCCATACAGCAACCGGAGTTAAAATTTGCTGTAATATATTCGATCAAATATAATTTCAGTGAAAGATGGACTCGCACCAATTTCAAAATAAAAAATTTTCAATACTGTTAAAAGTTAAAACTTCCATCCCCCAAATACAAGAATCTAAAAATGTTTACCCATGAAAAGATCATAACAAATTTTACCTATAATTACCATTATCCCCGTGTTTTTGTTTTTTTTCCAAAAATGAACTGACCCCACTTTTAAAATTAATGGCTCATACAATGCAAAAAGAGGGGGGGGGGGGTAGAAACTATTGCATCAGTTGAAAAATACCTCAGCTATTGTTTCTTCTTATCAAGCATTTCTTTTTATTTGAATATTACAAGATCCAAAAATATGTACATTTTACTAATTTTTACATCTTCAGAATACTTTAGTGCCACTAATATAATTTGCATAACATTTATTTTTTTTAACATAAATTAGTTTCTTCAACATTTTTTTTATCATGTTTTCAAAAAAAAAAAAAAAGTTCCAGCTTCGACTGCAAAAGAACTTGAATATTATTCATATCCTGTAAGTGAAACTGATTTTAAGAAGTATTCTACGTTAGTATTCCACCGACATGACATAACTGGAACTGATACATTAATATTATCTTCCTTTAAATCGGAATTTCAAGATTCAGAACCATTTGATGAATTCCAATAACTTCATATTTTTGACATCATTACTATAAACCGAAAAGTCCAAAGGTGAGCCATTTAAAAATGTGCTTATTTCCTAATGTGGTCTTTCAGGTATGATTGTATAAATAAAACTGAGAGGGATAAAACCCTTGCTAGAATAGTTTTCATAAAATACGATCAAAAATAGCATGAAAAATTATAAGCAAAATGATTTTAAAACTCCCTAACATGTGTATCTGTTTACATTCACAAAAATCCACCGATTCAGGTGACATTCAGATGAAAAAATGACCATCATAATCGTGATAGAAGAATTTAGCAAAGTTCAATGGATTCATAGCTTAGAAAGCAAAATCTAAGAATTTCTAATATACCTTTATTGTTAATTAAAACAAATTTCAGAGCTACTACCTCAGCTTCAACTAAAGACATAATAAAGACTCATGCTGAATGACAGCAAACTAGCTAAAGAATGAATGAACTACAAGACGATCACTTAAGACCAGTGTTAAAACAAATCAAAAGCTTAATGCATACATTATGGAGTTGTGCATGAAATGCACTTAAAGAGGAGATACTATTTGCATGCTGGCAATCCTCAATTTCCAACAAATAATTACTTTACAAAAATGGAGAAAAGGAAAGTTGTATTATAATTTAAGAAAAAAAAAAAATACAATAACTTACAAAAGACCAAAATTTACAAGTTCTCATTACAACTTACCACTTTATAAGTAGAAAAAAACTTAACAACAAAATTTATTTACTATGTCTTTAGTTAAAGGTTCGGCCAATATATCTGTCTCATAATTTTTACAAATGACATTGTATATCTAGTCAATTTCAATTAAGTTTCTTAAAAAGTAAAAATGACCATCTATTGATTTTCTACAGAAAATTAAGAAAAAATTTAAAAACTTTTTTTATCACAATATATCAAAGGTAGTTCTGAAAATTCAACATTTAAATCTTTACACTCATTTATTACACCTGGAAACCAAATATCCTTTGCAGTCACTAGCAAATGATATATATTCTACTTCCACAGAAGAAAGATTACAAAATTTATTTTTGCAAGAACAAAATTCTCAAAAATCCAGACAGACAATTCTTCAGTAGCAATTTATATATAAAGTGTGTAGTCATGTGAGAATTAATCATTATCCTTTAAATATTGTGTTTAGTTAACACTAAAAATAAAGAAAGAAGTAAGTAAAAAAGTGTTTCAAAGAGTTATTAACATAATAGTAGTTCCAAGTTTTAATGGATATACCTAAAGCTTAAAACTTCCATTATTTTTTTTTCCCGACTGATTTTGGATGTATATGAATTTCATAGTCATTATTATTGGCATTGAATTTTGAAATAGTGTCATTATATTTCAAATAATTTAAATTTTTGATTTACTTATAATATTTTTCTTGCTTTATAGAAGTCATTATTATACATAGTGTTTTCAGTCATTTGTTTTTCCTTAAAAAATAACCATTTGATCCAATAATTTCAATTTTAAATCATTTCATTAGATGGCTATAATCCAAAATAATGATTGCCAACTATATAATTAACTTAATTGGTTAATCACTCCATTTGAAGGGGGTGAGGTGGAGGGTAAGCATCAGATACTAGTAGCCTTCAGTAGTCTTGTCCCTTGGTGAGAGAAGAAATGGGTTATGCATCAGTATTCTGCTTATAGCCCGAAATTCTGATCTAAATACTGATGAAAAGTTTAGATCAGAAATTCTGATCTAATACTATATCAGAATTTCTAGTCTAAATACTGATGAAGTGTTATTAGTGAACAACGCTGCATTATTATTCATATATTTCTAAATACCTGCAATTCATAATAATCATATCATGCTTTGAAAATGTGATTTTATTCATATAGAAAGAAGAATAGACTGAAAACTCAGTTTGCACTACAATTTGCAGACTATTTGTCACAGCAATCTTTCTTGTAATTGTACATTTTGTTTACAGCAAAATGTCCCTATGTCATTATGTTGATATGAAATAAAATATAATTAGAATTATTAAGACAAAAAATCTCACTATAAGTTGTAGTTTCAGGCTGTAGTACTAATATGGGAGTATCTAATAAAATGTTTTTTTTATAAACAGTAATAAATAATGCTAAGTAATTATAAGCTATTGTGTTGCATGATATAAAAGCTCTCACAGCTCTTATAATTTTTTTTCTCATTACTGTTTTTACAAATTATTAAAGAATGTTCCCATATAAATCAGTAGAAAAAATTTTAATGTCCTACCCAAATTTCCTCGAAATCGGAGTTGATTTTTGATGCTGAAATTTACTACCAATTTTTCATATTCCCTAGGTGAATCACCAAGTATCTGAAAGAAAAATTAATCTATGAGGATTTATGTATTTTAAAATTAAGAAAGATACTGATAATTTTGATTCATTCTGGATCTGAATGGTTAGAGGAATGTTTTAATTAGTTCATGTTTCTCAAAAAGATAGTTCAATAATAATACTGGCATGATAATTTAAACTCTAGTTTTCAATAACACTTTCGATTTGGAAAATAAAGAAACAATTATGTGCATATTCAATACAACCAAAGTTAATAAATTTTATTTATTTTTACATGCTTGCATTTTATATAATTCAAAAGTCTGTCCTTTTATGATACTTTTAATACAAAAAAGACATACAAAAGAGAGTGATTCATTGTCTGTAAAATTACCTAACAAAATACAATTCATGTGAAGGATATTAATCTGTTATTTTAATTGAAAACCTTACTCAACAAATGATATTAATACATTCAATCCACTTTCATTGAATGTTACATTTCAATAAATTTTGAATTTTTTTAAACTTAAAAAAATAAATATTCACATTTTAAAAAACAATGTTTTAGCAACATATTACAATTAATTTAGAATAGACACCCTAGTACTGTTTAGTCAATTTGTAGTAAGCCAGTAAGTCTTCACTAGACTATATTATATGCATATTGTCTAGCATTATCTATTTACAAATTACATTCATAAATTTTCAATAAAAATCAATACCTAATTCAGTTGAGAGATAAAGTTCTGAGAAGAGATAATGCATTCTATATTTTCATATCACGTTTTTATGAGAGAGCAAATTATTTTTTTAAAAAATGATCTGAGACCATTTTTTTAATTAAATCAACATAATACTACATGTGGTCTATGAGAAGTACAGTTCTCATCTTCTAACACTTTATAAGTGAGACAACACATTTCCAATTCCCTGCTTAATCATCATTTTATCAGATCTTTGGACTTATTACTAGCCATAATCTATATATTATATTCTGAATATAGAACATAAATCTAAAATAAATGAAATAAAATATTGATAGTATACAGCATTCTGAGAGATTTTTGAAAAAAGTATTTTTCTAACACTTGGGTAGAATAACTTTTTAAACAATAAAATTTTTTATACTTCATCATGACAAATCTGCTCCAATAAATTGGAATATTTAAATAAATTATTGCATACAAAAAATATCTTATGCTTTTCCCACTCTCTTTTGTGCATGAAATGAAACTCAAAATTTTGCATTCATTATGTCCCTTTATTTACAAAAATCATAACTACATTAAGCACAATAAGGTAATACATATGAAGAATAAAGGGTGTAAAAACTCAAAATTTAAAACAAGAACAAAAATATATAACTATCTCAAGGGTGTATAATAACAGTATCAAGTCTCTAAAAGAATCCATAAAGATAATACTCTAACAGGCTTTAGTAGACATAAAAGACCTTTTGTGATTACTATGTATTAGGTTTTACTTTTATTAAGGCCCAATAGAAAATTTCTAATGTACAAGAGACACATATAGTTCTAGCTAGAGAAATGCTTTATATGATAGTTATAATTATATTTTAGATCACTTGAATCAGTATATATATTTCTGTAAAAATTATGAATTCATACTTATTATACACTCTACCAGACCTGTCAGGAATATTTAGTAAAAAATTGTTGATTACCCAAAATCTACAATAAAAAAACTTTCAATGTTTTATGATTAAAACCAACTGAGTTACAGCTGTTAATCCTAAATATGAGTCAAATAAAAATTTCTTTTAAGGAAAAATTTGATGAAGTAAAATATTTAGCTTAAAATAAAAATACAATTAATATTTTTTATTGGTTTACATATTCAACAAAAAAGCATAAAATAAATAATATAAATGTATGTCTTGTTTGATAAAAAAACATGATGGAAAAAAATAAATCATTTTATTACAAAATAAAATATTTAAAATGCAGTTATAATCAATGCTTCTAAGATTTTGAAATAAATATTTTATTACTAGCCATTATATTCAAGGGGATTGACTTTTTCAATTTCTGTCTAGGTATACAGTCATAAAAAATGCAATTAAAAATAACAAAAGTGTTAATTCAAGTACTTTTTTAAATACAAAAGCAATCACCTAAAAGAAAAATAAGTTTTCAATTTAAATGAAAGCATGAAAAAAATTGAGAAAAACATATTTTTATAAGCAGATGAAAATAATATTTAATAATAAAAAATATTATTAAATTAGCAGATGCTTTTCAAAAAAGTATGAGCTTTTAAATTTTCATTTGTCTGTTGATAGCTGTTTTGCGATCTGTTAGGTATAAAAATTACTTCCATTTAAAAACTGATATTTTTGTGGAATAATCAATCGCATAAGCAATTTAAAAATAATTACCTAAAGATATTTTCATACTGGTAGTATTATTTCTTCATATAAAATGTTAACAAAAAACATTTTTTGAAAAACTAGCATAAAATCAAGTAATGCAAAAATTCACTTTGGCATTAATCTCTTACGATCTTTCTCAAAACTGTAAACTGCAAACTCGACCAATTTCAGTTAAAGAATAATTTTTTAATAACATTTTACTATGATTGATAAGATGGGGATAGTATAAAGAAATTTTGTAACTTCATTAATTGACTAAAACAACATAAAATTTAATTCTCCCCACCATTTAAAGCATTTTCTATGTGGAGCAGTTTGTCTATCTCTAACAATATAAAAATTAGCTATAATAAGAGTGGATAGCCTATATATATATATATTTCTAATGGATGCTTCCATTAATGACAATAAGATAAAGAATTTTGACCAGTTATAAGAATATTTATTGAATACAGTAATATGTTGAGTTTTTTCATAATTAAAATCAGATTAAGATGAATTTAAAACAAGCAATCAAGAGCCAAATAATCAACAAGTATATAAAAGAAAATATTGTAATAGTTATATAATTATTTTCTACGGTCATATAAAAAAAACACTTAAAACAAAAATATCAAGTAATACCTAAATAATTGAGTCCAATCTAAGATCTAATATTTCCATCAAAGAAGAGATTCTATGCAAACAAATTATAAAATTAACAATTTTGAAAATTTTTATTGAAAGATTTAATTAGGGGATATTAAGAAGGTATGAGGGTGCATTCTTCAAATAAGAAATGAAATATATTAAAATATTTTATAAATTGATTTCATGTACTACAACAACCAAAACAGTAAATTTGATGCAAATAACAGCTAGGATTCTAGATTTTCAGAATTTATAATAGATAAATATAAATACTAATGGAAAATTCAATTCAACATAAGTTTATGAATAAACAGTTATGGTGCAGACAAGGTACAATGAAATATTGCTACACTAGAGGATAAATACAACAGCATTTGTAACATATTTGAATATTAAGTAAAAATTAAACTACACAAAAAAAAAAAATCAGGAAAACACAAGAGAATATTCTCAAAGCTGTGAATCTTATAGATATATGTTATTGCATATTATGCATAACTATTCGAATGTTAAAATGATAACTAAGGAGGGACATAAATGTTTTATTTACTCTCATACTGAGAAATATGAAAATATAGTGTATAACTGCCACCAGATTAAGGATTTGTAAATGTTAGAAAATTATCAATCACCTGCTTTATAGTTGGAGGCAGTTTAGAATATGGACATTTCTGTCTAATATAAGCTTCTACGTCAGCGCTCATAATTTCAAATTTAAAACTATCCACTCATCCCTTTAATTCATTTATCATAAACATTGTCGACTCATTAAAGTCATAGTGAAGGAAACACCTTAGATACAAGTCGTTCACGAAAGAACGGTCCAAAATGAACGACCATCTAAGTGAACGAACGGAACAGGTCACCATTTCTTGCCTACCTTCGGGACAATTCTTTTTTAAAAAATACTAATTTTGATGCTTTAATTTGCGATTTCTAGTTAAATAGTGTATTAAAAAATAACTATAAAAAAATTCTGTGACTGACCAATTTTTTAAAATTGATAAATATCATGTAAATTTTAGCAAAATTTAACCAAACAGTCCACACAAAATTCTAATTAATCAAATAAAATTTTCTTTACACATATCATACATAACATAGTTATCTTCAAATGAACTAAAATCTAAGAGATTAATTAAAATACAAAAATGCTATAAAGGTTTTTATGTTGCAATATAGATATTATTGTTTAATTTGCTGCTATTTTCTAACAAAAAAGGTTATAAGTAAAAAGTATTTTCTGCATATCAAAACTTTTAGTTCATTTCATAGACAATGATACAAAGAACATTATCTGAAAACTTCATTTACAAATATTAATTAATACTGGAGATATCATATTAATTGTTTACAAATTATATCAAAAAAATTATTTTGAGAAAAATGAGTTTAAAGTTTACATTTAATGAAAACAAATATTTCTTCTTCATAAAAATTTCTTAAATCTTCTTTTTCTTCATGCATTGCACATTTTTTCTTTTGCTTTCTGATTTTTTTTCTGCAAACTTTTACAGGTGGCAATGAATGTCTTTTTGATCTACAAATATGTTCATACTCAGAAAGCTTTAGTGCTTAATGAGTATGACTATCAACTTCTATTTGTAATTGATTTAACACCCTTCTTATATCATTGCCACCTTCATGGACAGCAATATAGAATCCGAATGACAGAATTTGTAGTACGCCGAAATCTTTTTTCGGGACGATAATCCAGAACACTTTCGGTGGTTTGGTGGTTTAAACTCGATTCCGCCAAAGAACCTTCGTTACGCAAGTTTGATGTGATGTTGGCCTGAGCCTAGCGTCCTTCTGCTGGTATGGTGTAGTGCGGTGAGGAGAAGGGGGTACCAAATTAGATGTCATCCTCTTCATCTGACCCGGCTCAAAATTAATGTGGAAACAGTTAGATGGGACTTGCAATCAAAATAAAACGTAGAAAAAACAAATTTAAATGGGAATTGTTATTAAAATAAAACGTAGAAAAATAAATTTCAATGAACAAACCGCAAGGATCGAAAAGAAAATTAACATGTAAATAGATGCTCGAGAGAGTGAGAATATTACTGCCAGATACCATCAATAAATTCAAGAAAAGTGGATGTTCAAAAGCTATGGCCGTGCACTAGCGACATCATAAAATTATAATTTGCGTTTCAAAAGGAAAAAAAAAAAATGTTAGAAGTGGTATTTTACGACAATTTCCGTTCGAATACTGAGACTTTCGGTTAATTTTCAAGTATTCTGCACTTTTTTAACTTGATATATCTCGGCTTTTTAGATGACATAAAAGGAAAAGAAAAACGATTTTGGAAAGAAAATTGCTTGAGTTAAAATATGTTTGCAAAAAATTTTTTTTGACTAATGTGGTTGAAAAAAGCCATTTTCATTGTTGGTAGTCACCTTAAAATGTCTCTGTTTGCGAATGACTGTGACGATCTTTTCATGTCATTTAATGTCGATTTTGTCTCCAGTCATGGAAGGGGACAGTCGCTCGGTATCTTTATGTTGTAGTACTACTACACCCAAGTACACTAGTAATGACTACTTTCCCAGCGAGTTTGCAATGGAAGTTAACAAGCATTGCAATGCACTGAAAATGTTTCGTGGCTCCTTAAAGGACTCTATCAAAAGCGCACAGACTGCTACAGATGAATTAAAAACCCTATATCCTGGTTTTGCAAATTATAATAGTAAACATGAGGGGCTAGTGGAGTTTGAAAGAAGGATTGTCCACTACCAGGAAAAACTGAAGGTTGCAAAACCCTGCATCAAGAGACACTGCAGAGTTCATAGAGGAAACGAAAACCTCTGCCAGTTCATCCCAAATAACCAGCTAAAAATCCAACAATTAAATGAAATAGCTGAGGTCTTCATAGTCACACTTGAAGAAATGAAAATAAATAATTTGGAACACACAAAGCAATATCTTGACGCTTTCAATGAACTCAAAGAAATGCAGGCCGATATTGAAAAAAGAAAAGACGAATTGGAGGAAGTTGGGCCATGGTCGATCAGGGAGTGCAACAAACATCCCCTTGCAGCGATTAGAAATGCCATGGAAACGGAACAGCCCTTCACAGAGGTAAAAAAAATGGCACGCTGCTAAGTGGAGAAACTCTCAAGATAGCTAAAAATTAATAGTTTCAAACAAATTTCAAGCTCTTGAAGACAAAAATGCCCCAATTAGCATTACACTAAATGATGCATTACAACAAAAGGAAGCTGACGGTAGAAATAGAGTCTCTGCTATCAGTCTTAAATTCCCAAATTACTACAATTTAAACCTTCAACAACTTCACAGAGAATTCCCAGATTCAGAAAATCGCCTCATAAATAATGCAATTGCTATTCAGCCAGTTACCGAAGAGCAAAGAATTAGGTAAATTCATGTGACGTAAAAGTCGCGTTTCATGTACTTTTGCGCATGGCATTTAAACCTTCATCCGCAATGCTTCAGTTGATGGGTCTGCCATTAACGTTCTCCACCAAGTATGATGCAGATTTTTTTTTTTTTTGTTTCCATTTGAAGTTATGACTTTGAGTAATTTTCTTTCCTCTTATTATATGTTAAAAAGTGAATACTTGAGTGATGCTGGATACTTTAATGTGAAATTCAAGAGTGATTGCCGTGCAAAATGTTTTTTTTAGTTTCCTTTCAACAATCTTGAATTGAATTGTTGGTACTGGAATAGAAGGTAATAAGCCTTCTTCGAAGTCGGTGATATGCTACGATCATTTTGAAGAATTCATTCTATATGTACCCATTTACTAACAATAGGAAACTGAAACCAATGGTGTTCCAGTAATTTTTATACGGCAACAGCATATCTGACAAACAATTTCTGATTAAAAACTATCTGGTGAATGTATTAGAACCGAATGAGATTTCGATGAGATAAAGGTTCCCAAACTGGAGAAAAACTACCCAAAATCTAAAGTAAATGATTTTTAGTTGATGACATTAAAATAAAATGTATCATGAGGTTTTACTTTTTTATTATGAACCTTAAAGCTTTCTTCGTCTTTTAGTAATTCGTATTATACAGTTATTACTGGGTAATCATGTTTAATAACAAAAGAGTAATGTGTTTATTTTCATTAGGTTTTTTTTCTGACAATTATCGTTTTTTTTTTCTTGTATTTAAGCTGAAATTGTTTGTTATAATGTCATGTTATATCATTGTGGACCTCAGTGATTTCTGTTTTAAGAAATGTTGATATTTTCATTGAAAATCAATTTCTATATCATCATTTATTATATATTTTTTTATTTCCAATTTCATTGCTACACTGATGCTTCACTCTTTTTCCCCCCTCCCTATTTCTTTGATATATCAATTTTGAATCATGAAATTCTGTAAAAACATAAAAGTGTTCCTTTCAACTCCTTTTTATATCCTATTTAATTTCTATGTGTATATATATTTATCATGACCTTACTCGTGTTTATTAAATTTACCGTATTGTATGTTTTTGCTTTATTTTATGATATTTATTCAATGTAGCTTTAGCATTTTAAAATGCATTTCAGAAACATTCTGTTTTAAAAGCATATTGCTGGACATTATGTTTTTATTGGAGATTAAAAAAAACTGTTTAATATCTAGAATGTTTCTGTTGAATAAAATTGATTTCATCATTTACTTTGACATTCTTGTCATGGTATGTTTATATTCTTTTCAAATGTCTAGTATAATAAATAATTTTTGAGTTATTTTTGATAGGTGATTACAATGAAACATCCATTTGATCATATTTTTTTTTTGAATAATTATTCATATGTATTTTATCTATATTTTTTGCAATGAGTAAATAAAAATTAGGAATTTTGTGTAATTTTGCTTGTTTGTTCTTTAATGATTTCTGCAAATTAAATGAAAATAACTTATGAATAAGTTGTATAGATTTAAAAAATGGTATCTATATTTTTTAAATTGTACAATTATTAAAATATGTAAACATTAATTATTTTGCTTGCTTATTTTTTAATGATAACAACAAATTAAAAAGAAATAACTGATTCATAAGTTGAATAGATTCAAAAAATGGTTATATCTTTTATATTATATAATTTGAAATTGCAATCATAATTTATTCAATATATACAAATTTGAGTTTCATGTTCTTTCCTGTAAGAAAAAATGAGAACTTCAATGTCACAATATTAATAAAAATAATTACATAAGAAAAAAAATGTAATAATTTTATTAGTAGCTTAAAAATGTCAACTTATTTGAGAATAATAATTATTTAAAAGAAACTATATTATTAAAATTCACCCTTGAATGACATTTAAATAACATATACAAAAGAACATATGTAATTTTTCAAAAAAACTGCCATAGCCTTTTGTCAAAATGTATCCTTTGAACAAACAAAAAGATATCGGAACAGAAAGAATAAAACGGTATGAAATTAGTTAAAAATTTATATTAATTTATTAGTAATTACATCGAAAATACTAATTAAAATTTAATATAATAAGTAGAATTACATTGCTACGAAAATTTGTAGAAAATAATTCAAAATATTAATTTCTTTTTTTTTAAAAAATCAAAAGATTTTTATAGTTATTCCGCTAGCGTAACATTTAACTTTAGTGCTAATGTGTCGGATGTCTGTGGATAATCAACGTTATTGGCAGACATCCCGACATGCGTAGAATGATTGAAAATTGAACACCAAACTGTTTGTTTGGTACATGACACGTGATCGTGAATTGACCCCATTGAAATTATCAAATGCTTGGATGATAAAAGAAAGAAGAATACGTCCAATCGGAAAGTGTTGAAGATAGGCCACTTAAAGTTATAATCAAAGGTCTCCCGGTAATACCGACAAAGAAGACATTAGGCTTGTACTGAATGAAAAAAAATTATAATGTCTAGAATTTCCCAACTCAGAAATTATAGAGAAAATACGTTACATCCCATATTCCTCTTAGAAGTTAAAAGATAACCGAAAGTCGAAAACATCTATAATGAAAAAGGGCTGCTGCATCTTAGAATCAAAATTGAAACCTACAGGAAGAAACCAGCAGCCACCATGTGCTTTAACTGCTCTGTATTTTTCCACTCCACCAGAAACTGCAAAATGAACCTGAAATGCTTCAAATGTGGGATTTCTCCCCCGACTAGAGATTGTAGCATTAAAGAAAAAATCCCGGATTCAGTCTTCATAAATAGTAAAGAAACTGGTCATCTTGTAGCTTGGAAAGGATGCCAAAAATATCCAAAACTGACGTACAAAGTCGCCCCACTTATGCTGAAATTATAAGGAAATCCGAACAGGTAAATAAAGCTGTCTCCTCACGAATAACACAGCAAAACTTCATACTGTACCAGCAACCATCTCCTGAATCCGCTTTTCACCCAACTTTGGAAGTTCATAAACCTGCAGAAATAAATGACATAAAAGCACTAAAGAAATAAGAAATATCCTAAAATAATTCCTTGGTTTAATCAAGGCAGCTAAATTAGCAAGAAAATCTAAAGATCCAGAAGAGAAGAAACTAATAATTCTGAACGCACGCATGGAATAATCTCATGCTCCCATCTCCATGTAGCTGAATTCTGATCGGCCACGCAGGAACAATAAATACCTCATCCGTATCCTAAGACCTCTCACTTCACCAAGCAACTCTCCACAACGTCACTACACATTTGACGATGGACTGGTCTGATTGGTAACCGCCTCACCTACACCCCAGGTGCACAGCTCTCAACAGTTCTAGCTACATTCATACTTCGGCTCTCGTGTTGTTCACACCTCTTTGGATTCAAAAAAGTCAATGTCAGTTTACTTAAAGCCAAGCTTTCAACAATATCCGTAAGGAGTGGAGGTAGACCATCACGAGTGGGTACTTCGACAACCTAGTAAGAAACCATGATTGTGACCAGAGCCGACCTTCTCTATGAAGGGGCCCGGGTGCAAGGAATAATTTGGGACCCTAATTTTTTTTAGTTAGGACCCCCCCCCCTCCCCAAAGTTTTATATTTATTTTGTTTTTACTATTAACACATTAAAGGCGGGGGATCTCGACGAAAGTAAGCTAGGTAACGCGGATCAAATCGTAGTACTACGACTCCCGACTTAAATGTGTTAATTAATCCAGAAAAATTACAATTTTTCCAATTTCTTTTTCAATACGTAGTATAGTAAGAGCGTTTCAGTATTATACCCATATGTTTGACCGAAGATAATCTTTTATTAATTTTAATTTGCTGAAAGAGGATTCAGCATTTATTACAGAAACTGGCAATGTAAAAATTTTTTTTAACATAGTTAATACATTTAGAAATAAATCATTATAATTATTAATTATATTGCATTACATATTGCAATATGTATTGAGTGTTGTTTACATCCCTCTCATTCAAAATCAAATCCCGTTACAAAGTAATTGTTTTTATTAGGTTTTCATTTACATCATTATTATAAAATGTTACAAAGTTTTTGGAGTAATTTTCTAATTCATTTTTTTCTAAATTTTTTGTGTCAGTAATTAATTTGAAATACTTTCAAATCAGTTTTCTATCTGTAAAACAGTTTTGTATCTGTAAAAATAACATCTAAATTCCGCAACCAAGTTTTCTACAATTTTATCTTCTGCTGTTTCGTAATATATATATATATATATATTGTAACCGTACTGTAACCGTAACTGTTCCTCGGCCCTCTATTGGCCGTTACCATGAACAATCAGTTGATGCCTTGGAAGCGAACGTAAAGCATAATGTAATCCCCGAGTATTATTTTTATGCATATATGTTAAATGTTATTGTCCTAAATAGTTTTGTCCCCTTGTAAATCATGTCCTTTAATGTCATTAAATGTATCTTTAACTAAATTGGCATGATTTATTGATTTTAATAGTCTATCCTGACAGAGTTAGACTTTTGGCGCCCTTTCGGTCACAATAATTTGGCGCCCAACGTGGGGCCCGAATCAATATTAAACACTTGAAACATCAATGTTTACGTTCCAAGGCAGGGACTCGCTTTCTTTTTCAGCTTTTTTGTTACCGCTCTGGATAACTAGGTTGTGATGAAAATAAACCATCTGTAATTCTTCGCTCCGAAGAAAAGTACCAGATAAGTGTTTTGTTTTGTAAATCTTATTGGTAATAGTTGTTGATTTAATTCCGTTACTGTCGACGAATTAATTTACCAAAGAAAAACCTAAGTTTTAATTTAATTAAAGTAGATGTTTTGTTTTAAACATGTTTCTGTTCTTCACCCGAAGAAAACCGTAAGTGCCAGATTTGTTGTATTAAATCTTATTAATATCAGTTGAAATTTAATTCTATAAAACCTGATGAATTAAATTATTTGAAAATAGCACGCAGAGTTTTGTTGCTATTAAAATGTAACTGATAATTGTATTAATTAATCTTTGATATCGTCAATCCAGACGAATTAAAAAAAAACGAAAGTTATTTATAAAAGTCAGTGTGGATACTTTTATATTTAAGTTCGAGTAAATAGAAAAATTTTGCTTTTGAAATGCCGAATATTTCTTGAATATGTTCACATGTTATAGCTTTTATAGAAATGTAAAAGAAAAAAGCGCGTATAACTAGGGTTATTTTGATAGGGATTCAAAGTCCTTACAGGAAAAATCGCTGAGTAAGCATAAATCAGAATGATTTAACATCAGTCTCTTCCTGTTTGGATAGGCATTAGGTGAAGAGAATATTATTATTATATCTTTCTTTTTTGAATAACTTTTATTTTGTTGTGTTGGTATTTATGCAAGAAAAAAAATATTGGGCATTTCAGAAAGTAAAATTGTGATGAAACTTTTTCTGTGAATATCATTATTCTTTTATTTATTCGTATTAAAAAAAAAGAATTAAATAGTAATTTTTACAGTGTTTTAAAACTTATATGTGTTCAATAAAAACAAATTGTTTGTGAATATGAAACTATATTTATTTTTATGAATGATTGATATTTTGGAAATACAGTAATTGAAAGAACTGTTTTATTCTTTTATAAATTGCTTGTATATTGTTTTACTAAGAAAGGATATTCATAATAATTGTTCAGATTGATATAAAATTATTTTGTGTTGTATATTATAAGATATAAAAATTGATGAAAAGGAGTTAAAGTATTATTTTGATTACTCATTTCCGGTAATTCTGAAATAAGAATTTTATTTTTATGCCTAAGAATTTTTTTTAAGATAATTCTTCAGCATTTACCTCAAATTTTGTAATACCAATTGTTCACTGTATTTACTTTTCTTTTTGTATGTATATAGATACTCACACTTAATTGTATATATAGATACTTACACTTTAAAAATTGAGTTATATATTATATTATTATTATTGTTTTGAATTTAGTTTCGCTTTGAAAAAAAAAAAAAAGAGAAAACAGCTATATAGTTTTGTTTTATCAAAACAAACATGCTAAATTCTTTGAATTGAATTTCATTACCCTTTTTTTAAAAAAATTGATTTAGAATATTGCAATTTGTTTGTTGTTTACTTGCAGTTTCGTTTTAGGAATCAACTTTTTAATTGAATTATTTTCGTTTTATATTTGACTGATAATTTTTTGTATTTATTAACTTTATACAGTATAAAGTGTTTATTTGCAAAGTAATATAGATATTGCTTGCTTCGCTGTACAAACTTTAGGAATGTAATAGCTTTCATAATTCTTTTATTTAAAAGAAATTTGTTTTTTGATCATTTGAAATTTTAAGTATTTTGATCTTCTTTCCCAAAATCATGGCGTATTTGGCGAAAGCTAATAAGCCTGACCTTTTAGAGATATGCGAGGAAATAGGGATAGAGGTAGATACTTCCACTAGAGTAATTGACATAAAACAAAAAATTCTTAAAAGTCCATCGCATGATGAGGAGGAAGTTAGGATTATTCTTGATAGAATTCTTGCAACTAGAAAGGAGGAAAGGGCTCGGGAAGAGCAGCGTGAACAACGTGAATTATTGGGTTGTTCGGAAAGTCATTTCGTATTTTTTTGTCAAAATGAAAAGAAATTTTCGTTTAATGAATAAATTATTTATTAAATTATAAAATTGCCATTCTGGTCTAATACCTTTTGCCATATTTTTGGTAGTAACATGATTACACGCTCATAAAAGTTTTGGTCTTTGCTGTAAAAAAAAACTGATCGAGGTGGTTTTTGGCCTCCTCATTTGAAGGAAAAAATTTTCAAATCAGTTCTGGTACTGATGTACTGTTAACACATCTTCTCCACACATATTGGCTAATTTATTTCTGGCTTGAACAGCATTTTTACCTTTTATAGCAAAAAAGAAAAAAATGACGAAAATGCTGTTTATTGCTCTCCATATTTAAAAGGGCACCATCCAAAAACTACTGCGAAGAATCAGCTGCACTTTTTCACACTCAAGCCTTGCTATATCAGCTCTTATAACATAAAATGATTTTGCGGTTTAAGTATGAAATTGGGTGCGAAAAATGCAATTAAATCCTTTGTCAGGAAAAAACGAAATTACTTTCCGAACAACCTAATAGAAATAAAGAGATTAGAAGCAGCACAGAGTAGTCAACGCCTAAATGATGAGTCTAGAAATACAGTAGAAACCGAACCAAAAATTCATCTCGCTCAGATCACACCCAAGTTGGATGAAAAGCATGACGAAATGGGGTTATATTTGATTAAATTTGAAAGAAGAGCAGAAATGGCTCAAGTACCTAAGAAAGATTAGGTAGCCTACTTGTTAGCGGTTTTGCCAGCAGAAATCTCAAATATGTTAGCCAGAGAACCTGCGAGTAATGCTAATGACTATGATTTTGTGAAAAAAATCATATTAAAAAGATAAAAATTAAACAGTGAAAAGCTAAAACAATGTTTTTATCGGCACCAGAAATCAGAATAGAAATCTTGGAGGAATTTTGCACATGAACTTAATAGTTACTTTACAGAATGGATCTCAGATTTAGAAATCAAAACCTTTGAACAATTGAAGGGTCTGATGATCACTGAGCAACTGAAGTACCGTGTTCCTGCTGAAGTGAGAGAGCATTTTCTCCATGAGTGGATTGATATGAAAACTCCATATGATCTAGCAGAAAAACTTGATGACTACGAAAGCATTAAACAAAGTTTTAGAAGAGATTTCCCAAAGGAAAGGGGCTATAATTTTCAAACTGGAGGGCATTATAGCGGAATTAAACCCAAAGAGGTTAGATCCAAATTTCAACTAAAAAAGGAACCTGTCAATGAGAAGGGCCATGAGAAAGATCCTTTGTGTGCTCACACCAATACTGTATCTAATTCAGACAATAAGTCATCACGACATGTGGAACATTCTGTTTATTGTTATGGTTGTGGTCATCCCGGATTTATAAAATCGAAATGTCCAAATTGTTCTTCAAAGAAAGACAATGCTGAAATTAATGCAATACATATGTTTACTTGTTTTACCTCTCCAGTAGCATTACTCCCCATTGAAATATATGAAGCTACAGGAACAGTTTGTGCTGACACAGGAGCCAGTCAGTCAGGTGGTGGAGAACTGATTTTCAATTTTTAAAAGAAGCGTGCACAGAAGTTCACAGAAATTGACCTTGCTATCTGTTTGGCAGATGGTCAACAATCCACATCAGTTGTTTTAAAAACTACAGTGCCGATAAAAGTGCTTGATCGAACTTTTCGCACTGATTTACATTTTCTGCCGCATGCTTAAGAAAATCGTGCTCTCCTCGGAGTCGACTTTTTGAAGAAATCAGGAATTGTGATGGATATGAAAAATAATTTCTGGTATTTTGGTGATAAACCGAACTGCAGAATACCTTTTGCTACAGATATTCCCTTACCTAGGAATAATAGTCCTGTCGAAAAGATTAGTAGTTCTTGTCCGATGAATTCAGTCACAAGTGATAATTCAGTGCAAAACAATTTTGTCACTCCTGAAACTAATAGTCTTTGTTTACGCCCAGAAGAAGGTAAACATTTGACAACCAAACAACGTGACAACCTTAACTCGTTGCTAAAAGAATTTGAACCATGTTTTCATCCAGGGGGAGACCCTACTCCTTTCATTGAGTACCGTATACAAACTGGATATAATTTACCTGTTCCTGATCCATCCATGAATCGATCATACATGTTCCCCAGCCAGTTGTCTAGTCCGGCAGCTGTACCATCTCAGCAGGATCTACCACAGTATCACCCTTACAGTCAAACACCTTCCTCAGTCAGGCCCATCAGCCGAAGCTATTCACAACAGGATGTACAGCAATATCCAAAAGTTCAACAACATGGGCAATCTCAGCCCTCACAGATATCTACAAAGAGTAGTGGTTACAATCATCAGCAGAGACAACCACAAATGGGGTCATATGGCGGTACAACTATACCTCCCGTTTCTTCAATGCAGAAGCAACAACAACCACAGCAACAACCTCCTTCTCAACTACAGCCTTCGCCATCTCAACAGCAACCTTCATCACATACTTCTGTTCCCATGCAGCAGTCGCAGCAGCAACATCCTCTTCACCACACCATTTTCACAGGAGCCAGCTCCCCAACCACCTTCAGCAGTATCCTCTCAACAACCACATTCGGTCCTGATCCCAGTACACCAGATCAAGTTCTTGGAACTTACCATACCAATATGCTGAAACCTTATGAACTGCGTCCAGAAAGGAACACAACTCCTGTAGTTCCCTTCAAGAGAAGAGGTAGACTTAAGAAAAATAGTGCTGACTCTTCGCCGAGACGTCGTGCGAGCTAGAGGGGGAGTCTGTGACCGTAACTGTTCCTCGGCCCTCTATCGGCTGTTACCATGAACAATCAGTTCATGCCTTGGAAGCGAACGTAAAGCATGATGTAATCCCTGAGTATTATTTTTATGCTATATATGTTAAATGTTATTGTCCTAAATAGTTTTGTCCCCTTGTAAATCATGTCCTTTAAAGTCATTAAATGTATCTTTAAATAAATTGGCATGATTTATTGATTTTAATAGTCTATCCTGACAGAGTTAGACTTTTGGCGCCCTTTCGATCACA
>JAPMOQ010060156.1:564208-659219 GCA_026543055.1 Argiope trifasciata
TGAACATAACCATTTCCAGTCAATGATCGGTTCAGTTGCACCAGAGGACCGAGTCCATGCCATGTAAAAACAGCCCACACCATTATGCAGCCACCACCAGCTTGAACAGTGCCTTGCTGACAGTTTGGGTTCATGGCTTCGTGGGGTGTGCGCCACACTCGAACCCTACCATCAGTTCGTAACAACTGAAATCGTGACTCATCTGACCACGCCACGGTTTTCCACTGGTCTTGGGACCAGTCGATATGCTCACGAGCCCAGGAGAGTCGCTGCAGGCGATGTCGTGCTGTCAGTAAAGGCACTCGAGTCGGTCTTCTGCTGTCATAGCCCAAGGAAGACAAATTTCGCCGCACAGTCCTATCGGACACGTCCCTCGTACGTCCCACATTGATTCCTGCAGTTATTTGACGAAGTGTTGCGTGTCTATTAACATTGACCATTCTACACAGACGTCTCGGTCGTTAAGTGCAGGTGGTCGTCCACTGCGTTGTCCATGATGGGATGTGATGCCTGAAATTTCATACTCTCGGCACACTCTTGATACTGTGGATCTCGGAATGTTGAATTCACTAACGATATCCGCAATTTAATGACCCATGCGTCTAGCTCCAACTAACATTCCACGTTCAAAGTCTGTTAATTCTCGTCGTGCCGCCATAAATCACGAAAAACCTGTTCACATGAATAACTTGAACACAAATGAAAGCTCTGGAAAACGAACTGCGCATTTATACTTTTTCGCTGCGATACTACTGCCATCTGTATATTTGCATATTGCTATCCCATGACTTTTGTCACTTCAGTGTATTTGCGAAGTTTACATGACAAATAAGAAATTGAAGTAACGAATTATAAACGATAGATGAAATGAATATTTATATTTTTGATAAAGTTGTAAGACTGCCTCCATGCAAAAGTTCAGGTACGATAAACATAACTTTAATAAGGCAATAAATATAATGTGAGAGCGTTAACAGTCCTCATATTCTGTATCGCACCATGTTAATCATTGATTACATCACGATGGTTTCGCATCTAAATTGGCAGGTGAGAGCGTGTCACTCACATTAATTTACCTTTTTATGTATTTTTATGTTAGTTCAGTAACGTTTTGCCCCTTTATTAACTTATATGTCATATCTTAATAAATATATGCCAAATATTAATGCTGAACGTGCCTTCTTCCTCATTTTGGTGGGCTCGACCCTTGTCGCGTATATTCCTAGCAAATCCCGCATATTTGCCAAAAAATTTGCGGAATGTTAACATAATTTATTTAATAGACGTTAAATTGATATCAAGAGACAAGTATTTGTTACTGATGATAAATTTTCCATTAGAGAAGATGCTTGCTGTGGATGTTTTAGGGGGAGGGGGATATAACTCGACTTGAAATGTACTTCCAGTGTGCGTAGATATATGAATTTAACTTCGCGTTCTTGTGCGACTATGATGACATAGTCAGCTGTTTTAGGAAAATTAGGACTATCCTCCTGTTCGACATTTCGGGATTAACGGGGAAAAAATTGCCTTCCTCGAAGGATACTGGTTTAATTAATAGATGGAACCTATAATCTGGATCTAAATTATAGAAGGAATTGAATTATTTGGAAATGTGGGAATTATTTAGGAGTGAATTTTTCGAATGCTCTCAACCAGGTAGGCACAATTTTCCCTCCTCTCAATAGACGTGATTCTAGTTAACTTTGTAATTTATAGCGCGTTATTTTCTTTCAATATCTTCCTATTTCTCTGTTAAATTTTCTTATTCTTAACTTAAATTTTTAAAATTTTATTTTACTCTTATATTAATCCTTTATAACTGTTAAATTTTCTTATTTCTTTTGTTATGTGTTGAATATTTACTTCTTTAAGCTCCGTGTGATACTTTGAGGAGAACGGGGATTTTATAAGTGTTTCAATAAAAAAAATCTCCCCTTAAATTTTAATACCGATTGAATATTTTTAAGTTCTTTTTCAATTTTTAATTTATTAAAATGTCTCTAAAATTAGGCGATTTCCATTACTCGCAAAATTACTTAAATTTGCCAAAACTAATATAATAAAGTTGTTGAACTCTGTGCTAGTTTACAATAATTTTGTCCATTATTCTTTTAAAAGAAGGAAAATTTCTGAAAGTTTTGTAATTTAGATACAGGGAAACATGAACAAAAATTGTTAAAGAACTATTCTTCATCTGATTTTATATCCGTTTCTAATTTGTTACACTTAGAAGAACTGAGAACGACAAAGATGCTTTGTAATAATATTTTTAAAGTCCTAACCAATTAAAATAACTTTCAGAACTCGCTAGATATCTGCTTTTTAATGAAAACAGAAGACTTAAGTCTCCTCAAAAAAATTCGCAAACCTAAATTGTAAGTTGCTCTTGTAAGTCTCATAGTATTTCTTCATTCCCCCTCCCCAATACTTTAGACGAAACAAATATAAATAATACTTTGGCATTAATTACTGACGCCAAAAGAGAATCATCCGAAAATGAATCTTCGAATAACCAAACGATGAATAAAATAAATCTTCAATTTTACTTTTTATTACCCGATCTCTGTGGCAGTTGTAGAAACTTCACAGGAAATGATTCATGTTCTATTTAAAAGTTTCTTTTTGTGTGTGTGACATTGAAGAGAATTTTTCGCTTTTTCCTTCTTTAAGCTAACAACATAAATTAATCTTTGCAAAGAGGTTAGTTTACGGTGCAGCTAAATCTTTTTTGTTTTTTCAGAGAAATCAAAATTCGTATCATGCTTTAAATACTGCGCTAATTGAGGGATATTCCGATTAAAATAATTTTTATTGAAGGACATAAACAACTGGAAAGACGTAAATGAAAATTTTATACAATATTTAATTGTTATGCGTGAAATTGAGAATCAGTCCGTAACTATTATTAATGAATGTTATCCAATACACAATAAATAGAATACGTATATATATATATATATATATATATATATATATATATATATATATATACGGGAGTAAGTCAAAAATTAAGGGGGCTTTTTTGGAATTTCTCTAGCTAGGTTTGGTAACACTACTAGTACTCAGCTCTGAATAAGGCAGCAATTTTTCTATGCAATGTGTCACTCTTATTCACGCTTTTGTCGTTGGAGTGTAGCAGACCGTTAAATATGGCAGCTTCATTGTCGATCTGCATCAAGGAGGAAATGAGGGCACTGATTCGCTTTTTGTTTGCGAAAGCTGTTAAACTTGCGGAAATTATCCATTGAATGAAAGCGCAATTAGATCCAAACAACGTTGAAAACAGCAGCAAAATAAAGCTCGGTCCCATTCTGCATAACAGATGGCTAAAAAAATTCATGAATCGGAATTCGAAATGTTCGAACACTCGTCCAAAGCGAATATCATGTGTTTGGACCATTGAAGAAAGCGCTAAAGGGAAGAAGATTTGTAATCAATGAAGAAGTCATTGATGCGATGCAAAACTGGTTATAGAACTTTTTTCCCGATGGAATCAAAAAATTAATTAACTATAGTTTAAGGGCCCAGGAAATTGGAAGTTTTTCGATAAAGAATTAATGGGATCCTGTAATTTGAATTGAAGATATTTTTCTTGAATTCATTACAATGGAAATTTCCGTTTGTTTTAAATGATATAATTTTTACTGCGATATTTTTTTTTATTTAAGATAAATTTATTTTTAATTGATAAATTATATTACTCCGATTTATTTCTCTTTATGAAATCGGATTATACGTTGCCCTTTTCCAAATTTCCAAGCAGTTTAAAAGAATTTTCTTTCCTTTTTTTATTGATATTGATTTTTTTTTTAATTTTCAGACATATAGTGTTTTGAATTGATTAAAAAAAATCCATTCAATTGACTTAAGAATTTTTTTGTGGAATTATTATTTTTTTGATTCTAATGTAAAAATATTTTAGTTGCAATGTTTCAATATTTTAACGGTTTTTTAAAATAAAGTTTTATATTTTCACCTTTGTTTTCATTTTTAATTTAATTTTTTAATTTAATTTCGAATTTCATAATATGCCAAAATGTTGATAGAATAATTAGAAATAAGAGACAATTAGCTATAATTTTAATATTCAGAAACGTAGCGTTGTACTTGATTGTTGGTTATTTTCTCATTGAGTTTATATTAATGATGATATATAACTGCATGTTTTTCTTTGATTTAATCCTAATCAAGATCTTGTCTGAAATTTTTAATGTATTAAATGAATTTACTCAGTACAATATCACAATATTTTTTGTTCGGAAATACTAATTCCCATCTCTTTTTGAATTTCGAAATAGCAAATTGAATTTCTGATTTTAGTTATATAATATGCCTATTGTTAAAATTCTAATGCTTATTTCAATTAAATCTGCCAGTAATACTATTAAAATAAGAAAAAAAATTTATGAAATTCATTTATAAAATTAATTTTTCAAGACAGATTCTGAGTTCGGTTTTTATTAACACTACTTAATTTTACTTATTAAAGGCAATATTATGTCGTTAATGTTTTTTTTAATATGAAGAGTGAAAGAAACTGAAGATTTTTTTAAAAAAATCGGCCGTGGAAAAGGTAAAATTTTAGAAGATTATTAATTTATTGAGAAAACTCAGAAAAGAAAATCCATAAACTCAGAAAAGAAATACCATTTATTATGTTTAATAGCATGGTTTACAATATTGTCTAAAATTAATACTATCAATAAACTATTTCGAACAAAAACAATTGTTTTTATTTTCGCTCTTCGAAGTTTAATGACTGTGTTTCAGACAGTTTAAGGAAAATTTTCCGTTTATTGACTGAATTTAATTTTATCAATAAACTTAAAACTGAAATCCAAAATGTAACATATTTTTAGAAAAGGCTACAGTGATGGCATGTAACTTGAATATTTCAAAACACTTACCTGAAAAATAATTCTAAAAAGAAAAATATTATATTCTGAAATAGCAGACGAGGAAGTCATTGAAAACTCGGTGTAGAAATTTAGATGTTATTTTTTTAATAATGTAGTTATAACACTGTTATTGCACAGTTAGGAGATAGATTTAAAAAGATTTAATTCTTGCTTTTCTAAATTAATTATTTCAACTGTAAATTTAGGAAAACATGAATTAAAAGTTTTTTTCAAAAACTTTGTCTAAAATATTTTGACAATGCTGTGTATGAAAACATAATCTAAGAAATTGGTTTGAATGAAAGGAATTTGATTTCGAATGAAAGAAATGTAAATAAAGCACAATAAACGGAAATTTTTAAAAAGAGCCTTTAAAATTTTTTATTAGATTTTATTTTGGTTATAGTGAGGAAAAGTTGCCTTTTAGTTTCAAAAATAATATCAAAAAATTTGGTTGCAATATTATAATATCTTGAGGTACCACAAAAAACTTAAAATTTGTAAGAAAAATTTAAATTTTTTAAAAGGGCCTTTAAAACTTCTCAGATTTTAGCTTGGCAATAGTGTTGACAAATTAGCTTTTAAGTTCAAAAAGAATTTTTTAAAATTCTGTTTGCAATGCAACATAATTTCAAGGTGTCGAAAAGAGCTTAACTTTGATAAAAATGATTAAAAATTATAAATTTAAAATAATAAAATATTTTTATGAATTTTTCGTTCATATAATGTTACAAAAGATGATTTTAAATACATATATAAGAATTACATTTGGAAGATATCATTAATTGCAAAATTTAAAAAATTGATGCCTAGTTTTGCGTTTTTTACTTCTATATTCTTAATGATTACAAATATTACAACTGCAAAATGTTTCTGCTTTACTGCCTCGTTAAACCATTTTTTAAAATTAAATCTTTGTATATTCACACGTGAGTCAATTTTTGCTCTTATGTATCCCTTCCTGAACCACAGATATTTTGAGCAGATTCGGCCACCTGTCTCACAGCTCTTTCCTCTGTTTGCATGTGACAAGGAAGTCAGAGGTAAGTCGATAACCGAGTCCCCTTACACTATTTGGTTCAGCTTCAGGCGCCTTCTGTATGAAGTTTTAACTTAATATTAAACCATATGGAACTTGGTAGTTGTATCGCTTCTTGTCTTTAAGTGAATCTGATTAACGTACCTCTTTTTTGTAAAGAACACTGTAGTTGTTCAGCGTTGTCACAGTCGCCAGTAATCGACTCTGATGCATGCACTAGTATTTTTTGTCAGTTCTTGATTAAACTTAACAATTATCTTTCTTGCTTCTTTCTTCCTCAAAGCATTTGTAGTAGCAATAACAGCATTATCTATAACCCTTTTCCATAGAACCTTTTATTCTATAACTGGCCCTTTATTTTATACAAGTCAGCAATATGAAATAAACATATAGCTTCTTCTCTAAATTCATTGAGGTTGAAATTAAACTCATCTGTCCATTTTCTGCTTTCGGATTTTAATAAATTAATGTATTTAGCATGTTGTCATTTGTCATTTGTGAAATTCTTTTGCTAGAAGCAATGAAAATACAAGCCCTTAATCATATTAATTCTGTTATAGGAACTAAAATGTCATATATTTAACTTACGGAAAGGTCCTACTCTGAAGTAATTTTGAGGTTATATATAATATAACAATAGCACTAGATTCGTTAGAAGTGTGTTTAACTTCAAGCAAATTACTAAAGTTTTCAAAAATAGGACACTCCGATATTTTTCTTGTCTTCATTAATTTAGATTGAGCCATTTTTACTCACATCAAAGCATAAACTAACAAATCAGTTGCGTTATTCAGTTACACAAGAGACGGACGGGAGACATCAACTCAACTGAACTTGGCAAAGCTACTTATTTGAAACCAACTCTGTCCTTGCGACCGGATTTAGTTTAGTTTTGTTACACTAACGTCCCGTTTTGAAGGAACAGTAGGGCTATTTTGGGCAGACCTCGTAATTTTGAACCGCGGTCAGATGGAGAGGACGAAACCTGCACCCCCTCTCCAAACTTCAACACCCCACAGGCGGGAGAAGCAGACAAATCTTCGCCTTACTTCAATACGACTCAGTGCCATGCTGTACAATAGTAAAATTGTCTTTATACTTTGATTCATATGACAATGCCTAATGAAAACTTTTTACTTCATAAGCGAGGCTACCAAAAAGTGTGTTTTTATGAAAATATAATTTCCTTGCAGTATCTCAAGACGTACTCTAATATTTTCGGTCATTTTGCATACTATCCTCAATTAAGACTACTCATTTCCGTGGATAATCGGAATTGTATGGTACAAAGTGATTATCTCGGAGCCGTACCAAGGAGTTGGCAAGATTGGCCTTATCCAAAGGCTCAGACACAGATAAGGTGCACAAAGATAACCCTAAACACGGTTTAAGGTTTAGATTTGTATAATTAGCAGTAAAAGTAAAAAGGACTTTAAGACTGAGGTTTTTGAGATGGATTAAACATTACGGGAACTGTGTGGACTTACCAGTTTGCCCAGTAGCAAATGGGACAATGTAATTTGTGGGAATGTAGTTTGAAACATTATCTTCTCTGTGTTACAATGAGCTCTCAACTTTTTACTATCACTAAAAACCTCAAACGAAAAATAAAAAATAATATCCCACTTTACATTTTATTTATTTATTTATTTGCAGCTGTGTTTTACTATCATAAAACTGATGGACAAGAGACATTTTAAAGTGTGAATCTCAGGTCATATGAAATAAAAATGGAAAAAGGATCTTCGAATCACTAAAACCATTCCAAGAAACGGGGCAAAAAAAAAAAAAAAAAAAGAGAGAGAGAGAGAGAAAATCAAGGAATGTAACGACCGCAGGCAGAAGGATATGTGGACACTTCTTCACGATTTCTAAGTTTCGGGATGATTATGTTGACAAAGGAAGAATGAAGGAGCCTCAATCTTATTGGACTGATCTCTGGTGCTTTTTTACTTACACATTTTTTGGCGAAAAATGATATTTCTGTTTTCAGTCATAAGGCAGTTAACGCAGAAAGAAACACTTGCCATTTTTTGAAAAACGAAAAAGAAGGGGAAAAAATATTTTAGCTTGCGTCGTTGACGTATTACTTTTTCTATGTTTACATTGTTTTTGCTATATTAAAAACTAGAGGACTAGGGTGACTTTTTCCATCTTATGAATTGTTTTCATTTAATCATGCCAACTAACTTAGTCCATTTTTGCCAACTGAGCTTGCTACGAAAGACCAAGAAATGAATGAAATGAAAAACAGTACAAGGGAATAATGTCAATATATGAGCTAATTTTTGGCTCATCTTGTTTTGAAATTCATTATTTTGGTTTTTATGTTCAGCTATTAAATATATGTTAGGCAGAAGGACTCTGAAAATAATGAGATTTAATTAATTTTGGGGAATGGGGAGTTGGAGCTGCATAATTATGAATCAAAATTACAATTATTTCGTGTAAGTTAATTAAAAAGCAAATGTTTATTCTACTAAAGAAAATAAATAAATGAATTATTTTAAACTAAAAGATTTATTCTATTAAGATAATAGATAAAGAATAAGTATTCCAAAACGATATAGTAAAACTTCAGAAGAAGTAAAAATTTTTTTAATTAAACTGAAAAAAAAGAGAGATTTGAACTAAAGAAATGAGTTAAATCATAAGAGAATAATAAAGAGTTTAAATTATTATAATAAAAATAAAATTTTATATTCAGCTTTTTCACATTAGATTTAAATAAAAATTTGAAACATTAGATTTAAAGATTTGATAAAACAATAAGATTGGATTCTTTTCCTTGCAACAAAATATATTTTTTAAATATGCTTTTTTTATTGCAAAATTTAAAAAAAGCACAGCACAACAACTAAAGTAGCATCATTTAAAAATAGCTTCTTTGAAATTTCAGGGGATTTAAAAATTATTGCTACGTTAAAGTATTTTCGGAAGTTATTGCTGTAAAATGCCAAATTGTTGCTTCATTTAAAACTATTTAAAATTAAACAGAAACTCTTCGAAAGGCACATTTTCACTCTTCATTGAATGTTTTATAGGATGAATAATTTGTCCTATCGAACATCAACACACAGTCACCGATATCCCATTCTCTTTTATTAAGAACTAGCTGGTACCCGGCGCGTTGCTGCCGCAGAAGAAATCATCTTGGAAATATCGTTTGGAATTTGAAATAGTTTTCTTGTTTCATCTATCTATACTTATAATAAAGCTCAATGTGTGTGTGCGTGTGTGTGTGTGTGTGTTGGCGCTCTATAGGCCAGAGCGTTAGACCTACAGCTACCAAATTTGGTACATGTATACCTTGGAGGTCGAGAATGTGCACCTCGGAGCCCTTTTTTCGAATTTTTCATTAGAATTTGAATTAATTAAAATTTAAGCGAAATTTCGACGTTTTTCCGTTATAACTTCCGAAAATATAATTGCACAAACATGATTTTTATATCAATTTAAAGATAAAAAAATTAGCTTTCTAACGGTATCAGTTTTGTTAATTTTTAACGTAAGCTCCTATTTTTAACAAATTTGTAAAGAAATATTTTAACCATGTTTTTTTGAGCACGTGACTGGATAAAAAAAAGAAAACAATAACGGAAGTTCAAATAATAAAAAAAACTATCATCGCAAAATAAATCTAAAGAAATGCAACTTTTAACACGTGACTGGATAAAATAAAAGAAATATAAAATGTGATATTTTCTAAAAAAATAAATGCAAAGCAAAGGATTGTATGATCGTTTGCAATATCTAAATAATTACTTCAATAAATCTTCTTTACGGTAAACCTGATCGAATTTAGACAGGATATGCATTGAAATCCCGACTTACTGGCATATTTCTATTATCGTTTGCAATATCTGTATCATTTATTCAATATTTTTTTCATTATAAAATGTGATAGTTTCTAAAAAAATAAATGCAAAGCTAAGGTTTCTATAAAATCTGCAAGAGCACAATCAAATTGAAAAAATTAAGTTTTATCACCGTGTTGCCATCATTTTGACGGAAGTTCAAATAAAAAAAATAAAAAAACTATCATCGCAAATTAAATCGGAAGAAATGCAACTTTTAGCACGTGACTGGATAAAATAAATATAAAATGTGATATTTTCTTTAAAAGATGCAAGGCAAAGGATTCTATGATCGTTTGCAATATTTAAATCATTAATTGAATAAATTATCTTTATTTATACAGGATTGTATTTATACAGGATATGCATTCAAATTTTTTTCCAATGGCCAATTTGTAAAATATTATTAATAGGCATATATAGTGTTTAATACTATTAATTTGATCTAAATGAAGTAAATAATTACATTTTATGTAGTTTGAGTCAAACAATGCATTGATAAATAATGACTTTTAGATTTCTTCATACTTTGCTCTGTGACCCATATTTTACAAAATATTTTTATTAATATTTTAAATAAAAGTTGCTACATCAATCAGTCTTCTAAATCAATCATTAAAACTGACTAATTTATAAAATTATAGAATATTATTAGGAAAACGTGTTCTTTTTAGAACTTTCCGTCCATTATCTTTAAGAAAATATAAATTTCAGGCCAATCAATGCCCGGAGTTACTTCAAGGCTAATGAATATGCGATTTAATTGAAAATGTTAGAACCCATTACTCATGGCGAACCAGCTGGTCGCCAAAGGCGGCTAGTTAAGAATAATAGTTATTTTCTTGTCAGCAATGAATACCTTCATTGAAATGGAAGGATATATAAAGGAAAAGCATAAATAGTATTTATTCTATTTTTATTATACTATTCTACTAACAAATATTCATTTTTATGTAATTAGACTTGTGTATTCCTTTAGAATTGCAAAGCTTGGTGCTCTTTCAGAATGGTAATGAAAGAAACTCTTGATGTATCTAGTGATTCGTTTAATATTCGTTCAGAATTCTCAAGTTTAATGTTAGAAAATGTGATTAAAATATTTTCTTTTAAAATTGATCTAACATAGAAAATATATTTATGCCATAAAATTTTTAATATAGTTTAAAAAATAAATTTTTGAAAACTAAGATGGTGCAAAATTATTTGTACTATAATATTTTCGAAAGTTGCGGCAAAAAAAGCTAAAATTGTATTAAAGTTTTAATTAAAATTTCAATACTATTGTAGTGTTTCCTCTAAAACTTTCTCGCATACTCTTTGATAAGACTGTTACCTCAGAAAACGACTTACACAGAATTTATGTACTGTAGCTACGAAATATTAACGTCTAGCTTGAATTTAGCATCTTCCCCTTTTAACCATACCTTTTCGGTTTCTGTTTCATTTTACAATTATTACAATTTGGTTTGTTTTTTTTTAGACGTCTTAAATATAAAAAAAAATGAAAAGAAATTTTTACTCTCCTCGAAATGAAAATTTGAAAAATTCTGACAAGCATTTTTAAAGGAATTTTTAAAACTTTTTTTTACTGTTTTTGGAAATTCTGTTTTAGATTATTTCATTTAGTTTTTGAAGCCTTATATTGTACTTTTATTTAATATGTAAAATGTCGTTTAGAACTGTTTTTTCATCTGTTATTCATTTAGTGTTCATTAAACCAAATACAGACATTTAGCTCAAAATACTTAATATTTCAATGTTTTATTTCACTAACAAATGAAGAAAATTTAATCCTGCATTATTTTCAATTATTTCACGGTTTATATTTTTCCTTTTTATCAAACTTAAAATGCACTTCTTATTAATTAGTTAAGAATCATATAGTCAAGATTCCAAATGAAAAGCTAGTCCCCCAAAATAACTAGCTAATAACATATCTTTACTAATAATAAAGATCGATCAGTGTTACTTATGCATGGTATAAACCAATAGACTTAAAACTACTAGTTTCACAAAGGTATGCCTTGAAAGGTGGAAATATGCACCTCGGAGAGATCTTTTAGAAATTTTAATTAATTAAAAATCAAGCAAAGTTTTTGTGTTGATCCGTAATATCTACAATTGGTACGTATAACTTCGGATAGTATAATTTCTATACGGACGGTTGCTGTCCGTATAGAAATGGTGTGTATTTGCAGTTTCTTTTTCAATTTGCTCTATAATTTTGTACTTTATATCATAATGTTTTAAGTTCTTAGAAAATTCGCTAAGAGATAGTATAATTACAAAATGACCATTCGTTGATTATACAGTCACCAAAATATTCATACATAAATCTATATATCTTACTTTTTCAATAATATGTATAACGAATGCATATTGTAATTCGTGACAAAATTTTAATTTGGGTTATGCAACTTATTAAGGTTTATTCATTATATTTATAAGTGGCCGCGGTGGCCTGGTGGTAAAGTCTCGGCTTCGAAACAGGAGGGTTTCAGGTTCGAGACTCGATTCCACCGAAGAGCCGTCGTGTGAGGGGGTCTGTTGCACGTTAAATCAGTCAGGCCAAACGACCTCCCGCTGGTGTGGGGAGGGGGGTGCCAGTTCAGGTGTCGTCCTCGTCATCTGACCGTGGTTCAAAATGACGAGGTCCGTCCCAAAATAGCCCTCGTGTTGCTTTAAACGGGACGTTAATATAACTAAAATAAATATTATACTTATAATAAAGAAAGCTCACTGATATTTATTTACCGTTATTTATACTTAAACTCTCGTCATTTCAGTTGTGCACAACGGCTCTATTCTATTTAACTTTTCTGTAAATAAAGTAAATTCTCCATTCAATTTCCAAGCCCAATAATCAGTTAAAAATTTTAGTTTTTTTATTATAAATCATTCCGTAAGTGATAGCAGCAAGATAAGGACTTTCAGCCTTTCACAGACTATCAACAATTTGTATTTTATTTGCTGTAATTAATTTGTTGCCAATTTAATTTATTGTGTAGATTTTTTTTCATTAATAGGTTTTTTACCCATAATTTTGATATTGACAGTACCCAAATTATGGTATTAACAATGCCCATTAATGGGTATTAACAATACCCATAATTTGGGTATTGTTTTTTTAAAAATGCATCATTTTTGTATTTTCAAAAAACATCATTAAAAACACAAAATTATAAATTTTTGTTAAATCTGTGTGTTAAAAAATTACTGGAAAGCAACTTTTTTTTTTTTTCCAGAGGGACAGAGGTCACAAAGCAGATAAAAATTTGCAAAGTTTTTGGACTTAGCAGGAGATGCAGCTTTACCATGGGTGCAGGTTCATCTACGTACAATTCTGGGTTACATTTATAGTTTTGTTATAATTTTGCCAGTACAAAAATTTTATTTTGCAGAAAAAGGAAGGAAAAAAATAAAATAAGAAATGAAAATTTATTAGAAGCTGAAACCTTGTTTGTTTGTTTGCTGTAAAAATAAGAGTGATTTACCACTAGACCAGAGTTTTTACCATTCCCCACTAAAACTAAATAAATATCCTTCCATTTCAAAAGTCTCTAAATAAAACGAATATTGCATTAAGATGAATATCTTTTTTGTATTTGATATAGTACCATCAACATTTAGTAAATAACATGTTAAGTGCGATCACTCAAAATTAAAAATTTCACAAAATAACCGCGTTCTGCCTCCGAACACAAACAGTGTCTAGTAAGCATATCATCTCTTATAGGGGTCGTCGCGCGTACCGGAAGGAAGACGGAACAAAGCGTGTTTTCTACCAACATCCGGGCCCCGACAGATGTGCGAGCTCTCCTCTCCCTGTAGCTCTCACGGATGTCGTCTTCCGAAACAATTAAAGAAGTCTCCCGAAAAGCTTGCAGAGGTGAAGAATATTTGAAATAGTAAAAGAAAATTATTTTCGTGCCCAACTACAATTAATTTGAATTTGGGAAACAAAAAAAAGTGTTTTTTTAACATTACTTACACAAAAAGTAACTACTTGTTTTGTTTATTTTTATTTTAATTACTCGGCTGGGATTTTCGAAACTTCAAGTGCCTTGGGACCCAGCAATTCTGAAGGGGAAGGGAGGAAATGGCCGCATGAAGTTATGCACGCATATTTCGGGTGCCCTCTTTCTTTCCCCCATCTTAAATATATATATTTTTAAATTTTAATGAAATTTCTAAATAGCCCGATTTTACGTAGCGAGTATTTTACGAAACTGAATTTATTAATCGATTGTATATAGTTTAGAATATCTTTCAAGGGAGTTTGTTTTAATATATCGTTCATAAAAATACTTATATTTAAATTTAACCTTAATTTAAGCAAAACTCTAAAAAAATGAACGTTTTTAAATTCAAGGTACGTGAAATGTAATCTTTAGGCAATAAACCATCTTGCTTGTTTGATGAATCACCCTTTCAGGGGTTTTTTATGGCATTTTTAGAGTAATTTAATTTTGTGCTTTCAATTTATAAAAGTTGAATCAAATAAAAATGTAATACAAAATTATTTCTTTGCTTCTTCTAAATGATAAGCTTCTTTAAAATCAACTAACAATTTTACAAAAATGTGAGTAACAGTTCAAGAACAGAAATATACAATTAGGGATAGTGAGAAGTTATTTTAAATATATTTCCCGTTTTATATTAAATATATTTTCCGGTGATGTCAGCCTGTCTAGTTAAGGCATATTTCGGGGATATTAACTGTTAATATTTGCTTTAATATATCGTTGAGCCACCAGGCCTTATTTTGAAGTTGTTCATCGTATACAGAGACTAAAAGTACATTTTTACAAGAAATGTAAAAATACATTCCGTGCCTCCACAACATCAAACAGCAACATCCGTTTTGATTGTATGAATAGAATCATCAAAAAGAAATGATCTAGAATATAGATTTTGGTTAATATACCACATCAAGAAACATTTGACATTTTACATTAAAAACATTCCACATATATATATAGTCATATACACATACTTTAGTTTCCTGCTTTTTTTTTTTTTTTTTACACATTGGTTGAAAGAAATATTTTTTCCCCTTCACTTTAAAAGCAACTTTTAAATTTAGAATCTACATGTTACAATTTGATTGGTCATTAACATTTTCTGAAAAAACATTGATTACTTCCTGCAAAAACGTATTCAAGAGCATTTTAAGTTTGATCTAAATTACACTTGATTTTGAAGTAGCAATACCCTCAGGACAATAAAAAGGAAAATTTTAAATTTTGTGTGTGAGGGGAAAAATTTGTTTCTTGTTTTAACGAAAGCATTACTATTAAGCATTACTTACCAGCATTACTATTAAGCATTACTTTACTAGCATTACTATTAATTAGCATTACTATTAAAATAAATACATTTAAGTGTTAAAATTATGCTTTTTATAATATTAAAATTAAACAGTATCTTTTTAAATGAATAACTTATAAGCTTTACAATTAAATTTTGCGCATTTAATTCTAAAGCTTATTTTTACGTATTTCATGAAACGTCTTACAACTTCTCTTCCAAGAAATTAATTCAAATATATTGGAATATATTTTTATTAAATTTTATTTAATCAGCTTTTGAGATACACTCTATATATTAAGTAAGAATGTATAATTTTGTACTGCCAAAAATAAAAATAGGTAATCTGAAGAATTAATAATATTTTTCTACTTCGTTTTCATATGTGTATAGAATTAATACAAGCTTTCCTTTTCAACCAAAAATATTAATGTTAAATGCGTTATCTAATGATTCCGATATCCGAAACGAATTTCGGTTCCGATTCTATAAATTGAAGTTCGGATGATGTATTTTTTTCTACGAATCAACGCACTAATTATGAAACGATGAATGAACTTTTATCAATGGTGCACTTTCCTTTTTGCTCATTAACATTTTGCCATCTTTTTCACACATTCATAAATTGCTGGTGCTTAACAACAAAAAACTAAAGTCCAATTTCACAGCATTGTTATCGTTGTTTGTATCAACATAAATTAATGATAGTTTGGCGTAAAGTCTGATTTCTATGATGCTTTCAACACCGCTTTTCAAAAAAACACCAAAAATTTTGCAAATCACAAAAAAAAGGGTGATTAATCCTTATCTTAGAGAAACATGATTTGAGAACTTTTTTCTATTATTTTATTTCAACAGCCTTTAACAGTGTACATTGGAATACACGTTGTTATTCTATTTCTTACTATTCTTTCAAAAATTTTCAGATTCAAAAAAAAATCTGATTGATATCGATTAATTATAGGATTCAACGAACCCTATTGTACATGTTTTTATTCTGCTTTTCATCTCTAATACAGGTAAATTGTCTTGGAAAGAATGTCAACATTGTGTACAGAGCAAGCATACTGTGTAAACGACATCAGAATGAGTTAAGAATGCATCTACATAATAACTTTTATTATTCTTTTATTATTGCCAGTCACAGGGAACAATTCAGTCTTTTTTGATATCAAAAAGATTTTTCTAGAAATAAGAAAAGAAAAGGATTACGGGACTTTTTCATTTTTACTTGAATACGAAAATGTAGAATGTTTTCAGATATCGAAAGAATTTCTTAAAACCCAATTTGCCGATCATTAAAAATCGAATAAATAAATAAATAAAATAAAATGAAAAATAAATAAATCTGAAAGAATCTAAAAAAAAATAAGAAAATGAAAGCAATTACTTTTTAAACAACTTCAATATATTCGAAGTTTTTATGGTTTCCTCTTGTTAAAATTTATTCTAAAAAGCTTTGAAGTATCGAGTTTTTCATAACAATCTATTTTTATGAATGAAGGGATATATTTGAGCATTTATTACAACCCTGTTCTTTAATCGCATTTAAAATGGCCTTTTTCTCTATTATTCTTTAAAAGAAATAAAAATTCGATAATCCAAAAATATGCGGTCTATTATCTTAAATATATATCTATATAAAAAATATAACTTTAAAAGTTTCGATTTCATCCTGAATCAGTCTGCAGAGTTTCTTTTTGTAAACAGGGAACCGAAACTATATAGCACCATTATACAAAATCCAGATAGGGAATCGAGGGACACAGGAACAGCTGATCTCCCACCATTTTTTTAGGGGGGAGGAGTGGCAACTGTAACGCGGATGCAGTTTCCGGTGGGATCAGCTGATACACGCACCTTCATTTAAATGTCCCCCAATGTAGCACCTGCTTTACGGATGGAGGGCTCGGGAACAGGATACACCCTTCAAGACTCAGAACAACTTTTTGAGGCACTTGATGTAGAGTCGGAATTGATTCAGAAAATCTTATAAATCTAATTGCTTATAACAGCTTTCAAACCAATTTATATATCCAGAGGAACTCGGTCACATTTTCGCTTATCTATTAAATAGCTCTCAACTGTTGGAAAGAATAAAGTATTCTATCAATATCTATATAATTCGGCGCATGTTCTGATAATATGACAATAATTGATCATCCCAGAGTGAAAATGCTAAGGACACGAAGTTTTCTTGTTAAATATAGCTATTTAGAATAGCGATAACAATCTTTCATTTTATCAATAACTTTTTTTCAAACTAAATAGCTTTCAATTATTGATTGATTTAAATTCAGAAAACCTGTGATTTAAGCTAACGGTGATTAATAAATATAGTTTAAACTAACTTTTCCATAATCATCAACAGTAGTTAATAAAATGAAAATAATGAATAAGATAAGATAATTTGTCTTGTGTCTTGAATTTGGTGTCTTGTGTCTTGTCTTGAAAATTTGCCGTGAATTTGGAACTTGTCCAAAACTTTTTTGTGTCAATGTAATAAAACTTATACTTTTGATATACGGCGTATAGTAATTACGTATTAAATTGAGCAGTAATTTACTGTTGAATAACAATTGTCATTTAATTGTCATTTCTTACTGCATTTATTTAAAAAAACGAAATGGTCTCCACAGTTAATATTTTCCAAATCAGATCTTAAATGGGAAATGTTTCATTTTCTCTCTTTCAAATTTTCTAAGTTAAAAAGTGTAAAGAAAAATACCTTTCATTTAACCATTGTAAGGAGTATTATTTGAATGGCAAAATGAAATAATTATATTCCAAATGATGGATGTCCAATAGGATTTTGCCCTTAAGATGTAGTTTTTGTTTCACTTCTTTTGAAGAATTATTCAATAGCTATGTTTATACTAAATGTGTATCTTCGAAAAGAAACTAATAAAATAACGGTAAGTTGCATACATATTAAAGAAGTAATTGAAACAGCATTCAGGCTAATGAAACTTTGGAAATCAAAAATTTATTTTTGAGTCTGTTATTTAACAAATATTTTTGCGAATATTGTAAAAGAGTTTTGAAATATTTTATTGCATTGAAGTTTGGTAAACTTAATTTTCCAGAAAAAGCTAGCAATATATAAAAAAGACATGACTAAAATTAATAGTTTTCAAAATAAACGCTAAACATTTCCCAGAAAAATGCATTTCTTTCCCCCAAGAGGGAAAATCTCTATAAATCTAAACTTTATTATCTTTTATTCCAAATAAGAAAATAGTTCAAACAAAGCAGCTCATATTTTATTCGGTTTTAGTTCAACTGCTGTCGTATTCAAATACATTTTCTCACGTAGGAGTCAATTTAACGTGTTTACGAAATAGTCACAGCTAATGCTCTTAGACACAGTGTAATATTTTATACACAGATGCTGTCTTGGAAGTAAGTACCTACGAATCACTTCACATCCATTTACTTTTTTAGAAGTGACGGAAAAAGAATTACTTGATATCTACATACATGCATATTTAATATTGTAAATGACACAGTTTTATTAAAATTTTTCTTTGGGTCTTTTCTGTAACGAAATAGTGGAAAGTTGCCTTTATCGTAAACGCAATTACTTATGCCATGAAATAAGTTCTTATTTATAATTTCTTATTTCACATCGATGTAAATATTGATGGAATTCTTCTTTAATGAAAGCGCTTTTTGGCCGAAGTTATAAATCTACATGTAGAAATAATCATTTCAATACGCTGTTTTAAAAGAAGTAGCAAAATATTTTATCATACCCTGAGAGGGGAAACAATAAGAATTTTACTGAAGTACCTTAATGATAAAGTAGAGAATTTTTTTTTTTTTGTTGAATCAGATTGTAACACAAACAGTTTTGAAATTCCTTTGATCAAATCAAGAGGTTCATTATATAATACTAAATGAATAGCCCTGAAAGTAAATAGAAATCCACATAAACCGCAAAACAAAAATAGCAAATGTTGGTTGAAATAGAACTATGCGGTTTTGTATTATATATATTTGGTATTGTACTTGAGGGAACAAAGGAAAACGCAGTGGACAAAACGTCATATTTAACTTAATGCATTTTGCAATGATGTGAGCTTGAGAGTATATTCTCTGTCTCTGTTCATAAATTTTTTTTAGGAGATGCACATACAGAACATTTTCTTTCCTTCTGTTATTTAAAAATAACCCTTATGAAGCTCTACATTTATAGTACATCAAACAATTTTTCTTTTTAAGATATCTGACCGAATGTTTTAGGAAACTGCTTCGTTCAATGGAAATTGTGTGAATCTTTCTAATTATTCCATTTATTTATCAGACTTTTGATTAATTTATCAAAGAAAAGTAGGCTTAAAACGAAATTTTTCTACTAAAGGTACTAATTTTTGCACAATCGTGAATGCAAATGCTGCGATTTAAATACGTGTGAAATAATTATACATTGATCAAATATTTTCATAAATACAACTGCAATCATCACACATTTATAAAATGTCAAAAGATGAAAACAAATATTTTTTTAAAGAATTTTTCATATCTTAATCCTAAATTGAAATTTTTATTTTGAAAAAAAGGGAGGCAAAAAGTAATACTCTTCTTTTGAGCATTTATGTAACGAAAGCCTAATGCCAACTTTTGGCATTTCCTGCTCATTGACTAATCGAGAATTCATTTTGGATCCAAAATTTGTTAGAGAAGACCCGAAGTGCCATGAGCGTATTTAAAAATTTTTAAGAAATGCGTTTCACGTGAATATGCAGGGAGTCAAACTCGATTAAATATAAATTGAATTTCATTTTTTCAGCTCTTTGTAACCTTTAAGTAATAATGCTCACATGCACACTCTTCCTTTCAAAGAAGTGCATTCAAAATTCAAAAAAATTTAGAATTTTTGGTGCATATATGACATATTATAGGTTTTGTTTTTGATATTATAGATTGATATAATTCCTTAAAGCAGTGGACATTTAGTCGATTAGAATGAAGAAACCTTGTTGGATGAGTTTTGTTACTTAGCCTGACTTTTTCTTGAAACTCAAAGTGCAGTGATAAAAGTAGGACTTTCCTTATTTTTCTGTTCTTTGATTTACTTCTACAAATATTCCAAAATAGTTTTTAATTTTATATGGAATAATAATATAACTAAATTAAACTAGATGAAGTTCTAAAAACAATAAAATAATGGATTGTCGGTCAGGATACAAAAGTGAAATCAAGAGATCAGTTCGAAATTTTCATTTATACAGACATGAAACTACTTAGTCGTTCGATAAAAGAGAATAGTCTGTGTCAGTCAACTGTCAAAGATTGAGATAGCCTCAAATCTGTGGCTAACTTTTGCTTGACAATAAAAAAAAATATGGCCTTAATAATATCTCATCTAATTGTATAATTAATTCATTAGCTCAAAAATTACTTAGATAATCTGACTGAATACATATTAAAAATATAAACACCTTTCTGAAGAAAATAGAGCGCATACATAAAAAAATGCCTTTTATGAAACTGTTACAAGAGAATCTGCAGAGGTAATAAATCAGAGGAAGAAAAAATAGGCATGGAATTCTTATTTCCATTAAAATAATTTTGAAATTTTAATCTTTAACCATTAATAAACGAAAGTCAAAAGGATTGATTGATTGAGTGGGTTTTACTGGCGCAAGAACAATGTTTGGCGAAAATCAAAAGGAACTAAAGCAATCAAACGTTATAAACATAGCGAAATTTGATCACAGGGGGTAATTTGATTTTTGTTATACCCTCAATAGTTATAGGTGAAATAATGAATGGCATTATTTTCCCATCATCTCTAATGCTCTAAAAAGTTGCTTCCGTGGTATATGCCCACTGGTAATAAACCCTTATCGTTCGTCTGAGCCCAGAAGATTCTTAATTAGTGACTGGATGGTAAGTAATTACAATTTGAAAGTTAATATTATTAAACTATTTTATGCATTTGCAAATATTCCATGCTAGGGCTTCTCAACAATATATATTCCAAATCAAATAAATAATTTAATGCACACAAACATGCCTGAAGTAAAAGGACCAAACTAATTCAATAATGAAGGCGTCAATTGTTTAATATATAATGACATTCAATTTATATTTGCCAAATATATTGAAATAATTACCCATGCGAATAACATTTCAAGGCTGCTAAAACGGATTCACAGATTTATGTTGCTCGAGTCTAAAAGGGACTCATCATATGATATTTCTACTGAGAAGAACAATAGTCTTCTCAATAAATTTCGGAGATCCAAATGGAAAGAATGTCTACTAAAAGAAACAAAGGCATCTCATCAGTTTCCTCAATAATTCAAGACAGCAGTTGGCAAACTTCCCAAGGGGAATTAAATTTCTATTCGTGGATACTTTCTTTCTTACGTAATTAGGAAATATCATTTAAACTTGATATGATTCAGGTTCTCCTTCGTTAAGAGCGAATCAAGATTATATTAAGGGCAGGGATGAGAAAAATGAATCCTTGAATTTTAGATATCATGAACTGAATTCTATATGGAATGCAGAATTACCTCGACAGTAATAAGAACATTTAATAAAAATCATTTAATAGACATCATTTATCGGTCATACTGCTTAGGCAAAATAACTAGAACAATTTGACTATATTTCTAGACATTAAGATATATTACTAAGTTCGACAAAAAAGTATCTTAACATTGCATGCTGCTTAGGACCTAACTATCATAGATTAAAACCAAAACTTTCCGTCTTTCAACAAAAATGGCCTCTAAAAAAAGAATATAATTTATTCAATATTTTTTTGATTGGTCACATTCGGTTTTCAAATTAAAATTGAAATTCTCCAGATACAATCAGCTAGAATACACATAAAACTTAGTAATCCATAAAAGTGGAAGATGAATTCGGAGTATTTGAAATTTAATATTCTTAAATCCTGATTTCAAATGAATTTTCCTGGGTTTTTCCCCCCGATATATCTCAGGATATTTTGGACCGATTATAATAATGTTTCATCTACATTAAATTATTAAATTGCATAGATAAAAATGCACATTTTTTTTAAATTTAAAGCACTGCTTTATGGAATTTATAAAAGTTGTAGGATAGAAATGCCTCAAAATTTTCATTCCAATCGAAGAACAAGGAACTGAAGCAACAAATTTCTGTTCAATAGAAAAAATATCTCCATTTTCACCCAGTTTCACTGAACTGAAACGAAACTCAAACATATTTAAGCCTTAATGCTACGGGGTAGAGTGTCTTTCTCTGGTTCGAGTCCCTGTTCAAGTATGGTTGTTATTTAGTATTATATCTGTGAGTAGTGTGGATATGTCCCCACTTAAAAAGGTGTTGTGCAAGCGAATGTGAAGCATGAAGTAGCTAAGTCGTTCTCTCAGCCCTAGTTGGGGCTACTGAAAAACAAGGGACGCTAATTTAGGCTTAAATGGCTGACAGCTTTCTGTCAGCGGACCTGTGCCATAAGTAACGATAACAGTATTAATGCTAAATTTTCCTCTTCAAAATAATTAGAATGCAGGGAAGACTCCAACAACCAAATTAGCTTAGAAATTTAATTTAACGAGCCTACAGGAATAAGACACGACTAAACTGTTCCAAGCAACATGAATCTCAGATATATTTTCTAAAAACAAATCCATTTCGAAATGAATTAATTATATATCACAACAAAGTATCTGACTAACAATTGGAAACCTTCCCTTGAAAAGACTGATTTAGTTTGTAGTTAAACTGGTTCATTTGATTTTTGTATTGCAGTCGCAGCAAATTAAAAATATCGTCGACAGAAAAGGATAAAATTCCCTCAAATGAGATAATCAAAACTACATTTATATCCCGGAGATCCGTATCCAAATTAGAGTTAGGGGGAATAAAACACAGGCGCTCGTTTTTTTTTTCTCTCTCTCTTTTAATTAGTATACATACAGTCGGAAGATGGTTTTTCCCAAGTAGTATAAGTAGCAAAGAAATTATCAGAATTACTACATCAGGGAATCGAATATTGCAATTAATCTGTAAAAGTGAATATCACATAAAATCATTTCTATTACAACACTGAAAATGAAGTTTCATGCATCAGTGGCTATAATCGGAAATTTCTACCATTCAGTATTTAAAACTCGAAACACAAGAAAAAAAAAGTTTTTAAGACTTCCAAAAAGTTAAAATAGTCATCAAAATTGACTTTTATGACATTTATAAACAGAAGTTAATAGATTCGATTTATGCTTATAGAATTAAAACTTGAGAGGATGTACGAAATTAAAATACGTATTTGTGAAAACATTGCTCAAATTTGAAATTTCAAAAAGGTGTTAATCAATCTTTAATGATTAAAAGTATCGGTTATGTGAGTGTGCGCTCACACTCACATAACCGTGTAAAAGTTTGTTGAAATGAGCGAAACTGAGTGCATGCAAGTGAAGCTGCTACATCAAAGCGATCAACTTTCAAGAAATCATTAAAAATGCGCAACATTTCCTTTCTGAGATTTTTCTTAAAAGGACTAAGAATCACCTTTTAGATTGATCGAAATTTTTTCAAAAAATTTTGCAGAATTTAAAAACAGCGATTTAAAAAAAATATTTTTGTTAAAAAAAAGGATTTTTTAAAAAATGAGTAATAAACATTTAGTGCTTGGAATTGACAATTAAAGTGCGTTCGACATGTGTGCAATCGAAATAATCATATCGGCGCTGCCGGTGTGTAATTTTGTATCTAATAAAAATGAAATTTAAATTTTTTCATCTCTTAAAATGGAATCGCTTGAGATATTTTCCAAAACTTTTTTATGCATCCATTTGAATTGTGTTCGACGCACATGTATACATCATCATCCCTTGACTTCAAAGAGGGAAACTTGAGGGACTTTAAAGAATGAATTCTGCTAGTTAACTAGTCAAGCATTTTAAATATTAAAGAAAAAAAATCAGAAATAATTATTCTTATGTTTGTAAAAAGCCTAAAAAGTAATTAGTTAAAAGCTGATAAAAGTCTAAAAACTAATTGTTCTAAGAAAAATGTTCCGAAATTGAAAAAATAAATAAAATTACTAATTCAGCTCGCTTCAACATATGGCAGGCCGAATGCTGTTCTTGCCAGCCAATTTCTCTCTGATCTAGTGCTTTGGATATCCAGTTTTCACCGGATGCTCAATTGGGCCATAATAATTTCCGCGCCCCAAACCAGGTTAGCACACCGTGCGTGCAAATCAATAATTTCAGCTTCTAGGGATGCTCTCTAAAAAAATGCGCCATCTGGAATGAGTCAAACACATTGTCATTGTATAAAGATAAAGTAAGCAGTGAGGCAGAGAAGTGCACAAATAATTACGCCTTTTAATCTTATATTTGAAGCAAAGTTTTATGGAACTTTCAAGGTCTATTATTAAGGAATTAAAACGTGATAAATCCCTTTTAAAATTTGCTAAATAAGCGTTAAAGTCGAAAAAAGAATTCAATCATACAAAGTTATAATGATGTCCTTTTCTTTAACTCTTGAGTTTTTTAAAATACCTGATGCAACTAATTTAAAAGTGTAACAACTAGGCGTGCCCACTAGCGGCACGAACCAAAACTTTGGCAGTCAACTTTCAATCGTCAACGATGTAGCATACTAGATTTTTCACTGCCTCTGTGTGCGTGTTATTGTGTTGAGTAATTAATATTAAATTGTAATTAAGTGTCTGTGTTCGTGCTCTTAGCTAAAATATGAAATTTTTAGAGTGATCTGGCATTTTGTTTATTTGTTTAGTCACAAAAGTAGTTTTACGTTTTACTGTTTTAAATCTAAATTCCTGTTTCAAATCAAAATAAATTCAGGTTTCATTACTACCAAAGCTGATAGGAAGACGAATAGAATAAAAAAGAAATCCTTAGATGAAGTTTGTTTTTTGAAATTTGTTTCCCTCCTACAACAGCTAATTTTCAAAAAAGTTCTTCTATTATTTCCATAACTCATAGAAAGTAGAAATTATCTGCTTGATGTAAAAGATATACAAGAAAAACTCATTCGTATACAAGAATTTTTTTAATTTTAATAAATTGTGATTATTGTAAAAAACATGATAAAAATGAATTCAATTCATGTATGAAAAATTCATCTAAGCTAGTAATTTTTTTAAATGCATCTTTACAAAACATTTTCAAAACAGTCTTTATAAGAATGGAATCTAAGTCAATTTTTCGTAGAAGTGAGAGAGAAAAATTTCGCATTTTCTCTGAAATTAAAAATACCCACATTCACATGAAAATAAATTATTTTAAAAAAGACTTATTTATAAAGGATAACTCCCTTTCGATAAATTTTATTCCGAGAACATTCCTCCGAAAAGAAACAGAAATTTGACCACTTCCTTCCACACCTGCTTTCGAAGCAGCCGGGGGCAAAGTTCAATCTGCTCCTTAATTCTCCCCGTCTGGCATATGTCTTGATCTTTTGAAGGGATGTTTTTTATTGAACACAAGATCGAATAGTCAATGTAAATAAGTATGTCATAAAAATTATATCAAAAGTCATACTGAAGTCGAACTAAATTAATGTTTATGCTCTGGCAAAAAAAAAAAAAAAAAAAAAAAAAAAGGAAATCCCCCAAAACTTCCATTTTAGGATATTCTGAGAGGTTTGGACAGTTATTTGGCCTTTATAGCACTTTATAGCAAAATATCACTTTCCACTCGCCTAAAAGTATTAAATTTCTCGCCTCAAAAATTCTCAATACCCAAACTAAAAATTTTTTTCTCATAAATATCTGACCATTCGGTTGTTATATGAAATAAAGAAGTAGACGCTCTTGCAAAGGCAGTTATAGAATCCTCGCCTTTCATAGACTGGATTTTCCCTGAGGATGTGAATTCGAATCTAAGAAGGAAATTACCCAACTGGCCGCATAGAATCATCATACTAGCAAATCAAGGAGTAAAGATTTAATTGGGGACTTTCGAGACATCTCCACCATTACTAAACGAACCAGAAGTATTCAAGATAGACTCACTGCACATGTTGCAGTGAGTGTTGCACATTTGCAAAACGATTATAATTCCAGGTCATCGAGAAGTCCTGTTGAATACCTGAATTGAAAGGAAACTTGCCAAAATCATCCAATCCAATAGAAAAACTACAGTACTTCAAATTGCGGGAAATCTTAATCAAGGAAAAATTACGGAAGTCTATGAGCGAAATATTCTCTGCATATCATACCGTATATGCTATGTAAGCGTGAAACCTGTTCGAAAGCATCTACTGTCTGTCTTTAACAAAAGCATAGATCTCGCAGAAAAGCACAAAGATTGGAAAGTAGATGACCGGAAATGGCAACCCTTGCGCCTGAAATTGCAAGAAAGCATGGACTAAATTCATTGCCACTGCACATCAAGCTGGTGGAGATTTTATGATTTGAATGACGTTTTCTTGGCATTATATGGATTCTTTGATTTCCTAGGATGCGATCTTACAATTGTCTCACAGTACAAAAGAAAATCATGCCTATATATATATATAGATTTTATAAAATGCAATTTAGAAAAATCCTACATTTTAAAAAAATTTCTGATGCAATAAAGAAGTAAATGGACAATACTACAGTATATATAGAATATGTTTCGAATATTGCATCTTTTGTAAAACACAATTTTAAACTTTCTATTCAATTTTATCTGGAGATGATGTAAAATAATAAAAATTCAATGCAAATCTCACAAGATAAATGAAAAGCTGCACATTTCGTTAACATTGTTATGCAAGTTTTATTTTCTCATATTTATCGTATTTCTAATATTTACGTTTATTAAAATTTCACTACTAATTAAAATTACAATTAATAAAATTAACAGTAAATTGATGTAATACCAAAACATTAACAACATTAAAAAATTGAAAATTGTGTTTCAATATTGTGCATTATACATTGTAGTATAATAATTTAATAATAATTAGACATATTATTGCAAATATGGTAACATGACTCTCAAGTTTACTTCTATTTTAAATTTTTGATCATTAATGAATTTTTTTGTGATAGTAACATTAGTAAAATAGGGCAAATTTCTTAAAAAAATAGCAGAAGTATAATTGAAAAAATGCAATTCACAAATGATTCTCAAAATATTTCTCATCAACTCCAGTACATCATTGAGCTTTTTTAATAAGGTTTCTTTAAATATTTTGGAGATTCCAATAAAATTATTGCAAACATCGATTATCTTTTAATTAAAGTCAGATGAGTTTGGGAGACGAGTATCATAAACTAATGTTTGAAGTCGGCCACCAATATAAAAGTAGAGATCAGGGGATCCTGGGGGCCCATTCTGTAGCTAATTTCAAACCGATCCACTGTTTATCAAAGCTTTCGATAAGCGAGTTTGTCGCATTTACACCCTTGAGTGCCAGCACTCAATTTTTTGAAAATACCTCCTTTTAACTGATGATAATGGTGTATTCTCCAAAATCTCTGTTGCTATGTTATTAAAAATACGCTGCATATACTTTAGGACTGTAAACATAAAATACACGACCCATCAGTTTTTTCATTTCAAATTCCGCAACACACGGATACAGAAAACTTTTTTTGATGACGTATTTCTTACACAAAAAAAATTGTCTTATATTATTTCGATAACGGATTTTTGTGTATTTAGTATCCTTATTTGAGTAAGGAAGTTTTAATCAGTTCCCATAATGTTCTTATGAAAGTTCGATTTGCGTCTTGTTTGATTAACAACCATAATGCTAAATGCCAGCCAAAATCTGAGGGATTGTAATTTCACTAATTTCAAGGTATCCGACTACGTTAAAAACACGGGCTATTGACCACATGGACATTTTTAAAAATTGTTATTTCTTGTAGTTGAGACTTTCTTCCCCACAAAACAATTTATCTTTTCCAGGAAAAGGAAGGCCTGACCAATCATCCAGGGTCACATATTTTTCAGCTAAAATATGTCTTTAATTTCCATTTTCACAAAACTTTATTTTTCATAAAAATTCAACACCATTAACAGGAGAAACTAATAGAAGTATTTATATAAAAATGTCAACGTGTGTTTTAAATAATATGCGCAATGAAATAAACCAAAAGTTTTATTTTTGGTGAAATACTTTTTCATTTATAGGTGTTTTTAGAAAAATTAAATTGCGAATTTATGGAAAAAGGCATATATACGTATAATTTTACCCATAACTTCTTTGCGTCTCAAAATATTTCTTAGATTTTGGTTCATTTTCATTCATCATTATGTTCTATAATTTGTGTACAAAAAAAAAAAAAAAAAAAAAAAAAAAGTGGTGCATTACAATTTTTTGTAGAGTGTCAACCGTTTTGGTTAATTTACTACAGCTTTTCCTATTTCTCAAAATATATTTTCAAATAATTTTGTTGCATTTTTAATATTTTGTATTATAAAGGACAATACATCTGAAAACCATTGTTTTAAATAGTTTTTAAGAAATCCCATTTTTCAAAATATTTCTTTCGAATGTAGTCAGATACTTTAAAAATGCTAGTCGGTGAGTTTACAGAAAAATATACAATAATGTCAGTTTCTTCGTCTTTAGTTTCAATCGATTTCCTCAGGTCTCGAATGAAATGAACCGAAAGTTTTGAATCATGTCTTCATCCAATAAACAAACGTGCATGAAATTTCAGGCAAATTCGCATTATTATTTTTACTGTACAAAAAATGAATCATTGCTAATTCAAATAACTCGTCATTTGTTTAAAGTATCGCAAAACACAACAGAGTTTGCAGAGTTCTTAATTCTGCAATATGGAACTAAACATTGCTGCATGAATTCCGATCTTTATTTTGATGTGTAGAAAAAAAGTTCGGTTGAGATGTACTGAATTGTTTAGTTTAGTTTAGCTATATTAACGTCCCGCTGTAAAGCAACACTAGGGCTATTTTGGACTGAATTGAAATGATTCTAAGAATAAGTAAATTGAAAAAAAGATATCGTCTGCATTTAAGCTCTGCAGTTTAAATCAAAACTATTTTAAATTAAATCTTTAAAACGGGTAAATTACAGTAAAATGAAAGAGAATAAATTGTCTGCGAGTTAATTTGTTAGAATGTCGTTTTGAAAAATTATGATAAATTTCTCAATAAATCACATTCTTATTTTGTATTTTAATTTTTTTTTTATAAATGAGATTAGTAGTCTAAATCTTTTTTAAAAAACAGTAACTTAATCTGCGTGCAACAATGATTGAAATAACTCTCTGACTTCTCTTCTTGCTTCTAAACCGAGCATCATCTAATAAACAATGTCATTGACTTCATTAGGCGTTGAGTGAATTTGCTTCAAGATACATTTTTATTTTGTTCTTGCATACAAATTTTATTCAAAGAGTATTGTACTTTCTACATCGTTTCATTTTTGTACGTTGTTTCTGGATTATTAGCAGTTAATGATTTCAGCACACCAAATATTAAATAATTTCAACAACTAAATTAAAATTTGTCAGCATTCCAAAATGTATGCAATGAAATTAATAGGTGAATCAATTTTTTGGTCACAATTTATAAAATGCAAATTATATTAGTCCAAAAGTATTTTTCGTACTAAATTATTTAGATTTTATTACATTTTGAATCTTAGTACTTCTCGACATAGGAGGAGAGTGTGGAATGTGGTTTAAAAAAAGTTACCGGGCGCTGATTTAGAGCTAAAAAATCCCAACTCAATCATCATTAATTCCAAGAGATGAAAATGTATCATTTAGCAAAATTGGCTATTTGCGAATTTTGATGAGCTCAGTAGTCCCATCTTGTGTCTTTTCTGCAGCTTATTCCGATTTATTATTATTATTATTATTGTCATTTAACCATTCTTCTTATTGAGCTGCCAATGGAAGAAAGTGCCTGATTCAAAACAAAAATAACTTTAAACTCATTCCATGTAACTCCTCAGCCGTAATGGATGTGGTTTCATTCCCCCCCCCTTTCTTTTCCTTGTTTAATGAGGAGTTGTAAGGATTTTTTTTTATATCTAATATGGCATTTACATAAAATATTTTAAGTTTACATTAAGTAGCATTATTTCAAGTGTAATATTTTGTTTCAAATTTTGTTCACAACACAATTCATGATTTTTTCAGTTTCCAAGCTTGATTATATAATGCTTGCATATTTACATACAGAATTTGCATATCTATTTTCGAAGCGATCATATTACCGTGTTATAAGTGATAACCATTGTAGAAAAAGGAAGAAAAATTACTCAAAAGGAAATAAATAACTTTTTTTTTCTTAAGAAAGTAGTAGCCGTTTTTTGAAAATTAAATTTCCATCTAAAGGAGATGTTTCTGTACCTCCGAAATCTTCATGTGAAACACACAGACATGGTATTTCGGAAATGTGGTTTTCTCAATATTTTTATTCTAATGTTTACATATTTATGCGTAGAATTTTCGCTATTATTATGTTCCTGATGCTTAAATTTCTGCGAATAATATCCATGTAGAACTTTTATTGAGACAGGGTATGCATTATTCACTGGAAGAAGCGATGCATTAGAAGTTCTACTATTCTTTCCCTTGAAAAAATAGAATTTTATTGGGTTTTATATAGAAAAAAAAGTTGAAATAATTTTCATCCTGTACGATATAAGCCATGGTCAGGCAGTTGCCTTCGAGGAGCGTTCATTACCGAAGTCATTTTCCTTCTTTTACAAAAGAAAATTGACTGAATGACACAGTTATTAATATTACAGATATTGCCATTCCGGTGGTGAATGGCATGCGGTTTTTGGGGTTGATTTTCCATCGAAAACTCACTTTATTTCCGCATATCTTACGTCTTCGGAAGAAATACGGGAAAACATTGAACATCCTCAGTATGATCTAATACGCCTCAGGGGCCAATCGCATTAACCTATTTCTGGTTTATACCACAATCCTTTGATCTCGGATTGATTATGGGTGTGTGTTTTATAGATCTACCGGTCTTTTTTCTTACTCATATTAAATGCCATACAGCATTCGGCTCTTAGGATATGTGCTGGAGCTTTCCGTAATTTTCCTGTGGAAGTACGGAAAGTAAAGTTTACTTAATTGTCATCAACTGCCTTTCTGCCAGTGCTATTTTCTTACAGTGACTATTCTCCGGCATTTTATTTCAATATTCCATCGTCTCCTTACGACTCTAAAATACGTGCCCCTTTCACAATCTCCCTTTCAGTGTGAGATAGCATCACTCGGGTCTTCATGATATTACTCTTCTAACTAATGTTCCATTAGCGTTTTCATCTTGGGATCTACAACAACTCACATTCCTACACCCTTTTTCTGGATTTGATAATCTAAAACTCCACAGGTTGTTTCATTCTCATCTCTATCAATATTGTTCTTATATTACAGTTTATACTGATTGTTCAAAATCAGACTGAAGTAGGATAATATCTAACTATTAATACACAAGCAAATGATATCCATAGATGTCGTTTGCAGAATATTTGCTCTGTTTTTACTGTTGAGCTAACTGTTAAGCGTTCTTTAGAAAATATTTTCTACTCTGCAAGTTTTGCCGATAGCAGAGCTCGGGTACATTCAGTTGTTGATCTTTTGCACATTATTCAGAATCAGGATTTCTCCCTCTTATCCATATCCATGCAATACTGTTTTTTCAGTATCAATCACATATTGGCTGACTGCCCAAGTTTTAATAATCATTTCTTTAAATCTTCAGCATGAGTAATGTTTGACTTAATGGGAGCATAACCCCATGAAATTATTTCAGTTTTTAAGGACCATTAGGTTTTTATGGATACTTTTTTAAAAATTATTTTTTCTCATAATGTTTTCAACTTTTCATGAATTAGAGTTCAGATTTCCTTTAAAATAATCATTTAATGCAATTATTTTTAATTTAGAACTATTTCCAATGTTTCAATGATAATTGCAGTTCAGTCATAGTTTGTTCTTGCGCCATTAAGACTTACGGCCATCCAATCCATCGGAAAGAAATTTGTCAAAAGAAATAGAAATCATGAGCATGTCCTTTAAAGGTTTTGTAGTATATTAAAAAAAAATCTCTTTCATTTTCTGCTTTCTTGGAAAAGAAACAATAATTCACCACGTGACTTTAGAATTATCTAAAAAACAAGTAATATATAAAAAAAATTAATTCAATTCCTACTTATTTTCTTATATTATTTATATATCTCTTATATTATTTCTGATAAAGTGTCGCGGCAGTAATCTCAAAGCTTGGCGATAAACTTGGTGAAAATTTGGTGACTTTGGTGACCAAATATAAATCACAGAAAAATTTTAATTAATTAATATTGAAAAAAAAATGTTATTAATATCAAGTGTCATCCGCTATAAGTTTTTAAAAATGTATTTGAACTTGAGCGAATGAGTAACAAGTATTTTATTAACGATTGTAAATTTGAACAAGATACATAAATATATATAGGGAAAGTGTGAACTTATAGTAAGAATTGAATTAATAGAAAAGTAGGAAAGAAAGATGATTAATATTGATCTCAATCAATATTAATCATCCTATATAATAATGAACACTTGTAATTTTTAAAGTTCTCATTATTATATGCCGAACCTAGAAAATTAAAATACATCGTGAGAAATGAAATTGGTGAGTGCATATTTTAAACATTCTTAATAAGAAGGTGAATGTGAAATAATGGCGACATTCTTAATAAGATTTATCTTTTTAAGTCACTCATTCTTTTATGTGTGGAGAACAACACAATTTTTGACATAGGTATATTTTGGTCATTTCAAAAGCAAAAGCAGTGACAATTTGTTCATCCTCATCATATATGTAAGTGCATGACAAAATTACAGTATCAGTATTATCAGTACTGCTATATCATTTATCTAAGTCAATAAAAATGGATACTTTATAACAGAAACGATTCAATCAGGGTTCGGCAAGATCACGCGTTTGGGATAGGTAGGAGGTAGTCCAGGTTTGAAGTAGATTCCATCGTAGTTCGAAGCAGATTCCATCAAAGGGAGTTAATTGTATACTAAGACTTCGGAGTCAAAATTCCTTCTTTTTGGTGTGGTGTGAAATCTTGGAAAGAGAGGTTCAAAATTAAGATGACATCTTTAAGCAGTCTCATTATTGCTTCGAAATGGGACTTACTAAGTCACACCAAGCAACTAAATTTAAAATAAAATAACTAGAATTTTTATATGATATTATTATATAATAGCTTCTATGTGAAACAGGTGTGTATTAAATATAATTTTTGTAAAAAGTTGAACTTTAACAGAAAGCTAATCTCTTAGAAAAACAAAATGCCCCAAAACAGATTTTAAGCTTAAAAAAAATAAACTCAAGATGAATCTGTTTACAAAAAGGAAGATATTAGAATTAGGCGCTTGACCTGGAGCAAAGTTAAAAAAATTCTGCTTTAGATAGGGGAGGGGGTTTATGCTTTTATTTCATATATCTTGCTTTCTATAAGTAAAAATAAAATTTTGAAATCAATTTCCTGATATAAGAGAGTTTTCGAATTTTCTGTATTTGTGTATTCTCGATAACAGTTTGCTATTTTAATGTTTACAGAGTTTAATTATTAGTCAATTGATTAATTTGATTAAATTTCGTTTTCGAATAATTCTTGTCTACGAGGAGAAAAAAACTTTGTTACAAAATTCCATGATATGACTGTTAAAGAATTATAAATCAGGTATTAAAGAGTAGAAAATAATTAAAATAAAAAAAATTCTGTTTTTTTTGTACACTCAAAAAAGTGTTTAAAAAAACTTTTTGTTTTTGGCTAGAATAACTCATTCCATCATTCTTCTGGTGAGCAATACGTCTTTTTGATAAAATTCCATCCATTCCATTATTTTTAAGAAATTATGAAAATGAAAGTTTGTAGTTTGTTGCACAGTAAAAAGTTTATAGCGCATTCTTTAAAGTTCCAACATTTGCGTTCTGTTGCAGTCATTCCAACTTAATTTTAAATCACATACTGGTCTCCTGACGGAGTCTTGTTAGTTTAACATCCGCCTTATATATGTACAAATTCATACGAAACTTCTTGTCTACCATCACTTGCTTCGGAACTTTGAGGAAGAAGCATTATTTTCGAAGAAAATATTTTCCAAGAGAACACGAAATGTACAAAATTTCGGACATCTAGCACATAAATAAAAAAGAAGAGAAAATCAAATCTTTGCAAACACTAAATGAGTTATATAAAAATGTTTAAATTAATAAACAGGGCAATAGAGAAAATTTCCTCGTAATAATTTTCTTCGATCTCTCAGACCAAATTCATGGGAAGAGTTTCAGCAAAATTATTATTTGTTAATTAGAATTGAGCAGTACCTGGAAGAGGCGATTTTACTGTTTCCTCCAGAAATTATTCAGTTTTTTCGAAACAAAGTGAAAGAAGAATTGCAAAATATGATGTAATTAAGTATTGTGAACACTGCATATCAAAGCAAAAAGTATAACATGTTAGTAGAGAATTTACTCAGAAGTCGACACATTAACAATTGTAAAACACTCTATGATATTGATATGAAATTGAAAAGTCTCTGAAAAAGTTAGACAAATTATTGCGCTGTTATTTTAAATTATTACAATTTAACAAGAGAAAGAAAAAAACAATGTAGGAAAGAAAATATTAAAGATTTAACTTTCCTGATAATAGCTGCTTTTTAATTTTTTTTCGTTTCCTTCGATTCTGTTTTGTACATATAACTGAATGTAGTTCATATTTTTTAAATTAACACATTAATAAACTCGTTTTACTGAATTGAAACAGTAAAGAAAATTTTGACTTTTAATCTGTTTGTATAAAAATTTACAGATATTTATACTCCAGTTCTATATAACTTAAATGGAATGATATGCATTGCATAAACTTTAAAAAATCCAGAAACTAATAAAATATTTAAAAAATACTAAAAATTAGACTAAACATTTTGAATTTCATTGTAAATAAGCAAAAGTTGAACACATGGAAACATTCAGGTTTATTCTTCATATATTCAGAGCAAATTTGATGCAGATATATTATCAGCTGCATTCTTTCTTTCTGCTAATATATTTCTCTAAATATTTCTTGCTGTAAATGTGAATGAATTGTTTGAATTGTCTAAAAATAAATAGATGAATCTGAAATATTTTCTGCGAAACTACTTTGAGTGACATTTCCTGAAATGTAGCATTTTTACGCCGTATATTATATTAATATTAAGAAAAAAATCGTTTTAGTATGAGTTTTTTGCAATGAAGTTTTGAAAATGAACTAAGGAACTTCGTTAAATAGACAGCAATTGTATTAATTAGAAATTAAAGCATTTACATACATTTGATTTTAGTCATGTTTTATATAGAATCTCATTTCACCTCATTCTTTATATAATTCGTTAAAAAACGCGAAATTATCTTACTAAATCTGATTCAAGGTGCACCACCCTTCCTAAATGCTCGCTTAAACTATTGTGCTTTTGAAAGTTTCATCTATGAAATTCGGGGGTTCATTGCCGGTTTCAGCTGCTTCAGAAGCCGTGCCTTTTCCTGTTGCTTCATTCATCATTCCCTTCCTCTGGGGAATCGGTATGGGCATTACTGAGAAAGGTTTGCTTTTTATCCCTATAGAGGGAAATTTCCTGTTCCAACAGTAGAAGTGTTTCCTCCGTTTGAAACAGACGTGAAACATGCCTCGTTGCTGTAAGGTGTATGTTGTTGTTTCGTCTCGTGGTGATAATTTCGTACCTTTGACTGATAAGACATCCTATTGATATTGAACGTAGACTTTTAAACTGACGCTAGTGGTAGAGCTGAAGAGGATTACATTGTTGTGAAACTTCGTGTTAGCAACGCCTAGTAGGGGGCAAGCCTTCTTCCCAATGGGGCTCAGTATAACTGAAGGGTGGGAAAAAAGAAGGTCCCAATTTAGGCAATGATGGTTGCTTTCAGAACTCCATGTGTGGATTGAGTGTTGATCCTTTCACGCATTTTTGACTGGTTTTCATCGGTAAAGAGGTAAGTTTTGTTTTCACTTTTGGGGGGTGACAAGTATTTTGAGATTTGATTAATGCTTCGGGACGCTTAAAAATATGCTGTGATTTTATGTTTCTTCCCTTTTGAATCAGCTCTTTGTGGTTTAGGGAAAACTTAGTTTATTTAGTTATTTTTCATTTGAAATCGAGAAAGAATTATATAAATTTCAAGAAACACCAGTTTTGTAAACACTTAGATAAGCGTTATAAGGCACTTACTAATACAGTTAAAAGGACATTAATTTCAAAAGAATATAATATTTATTCTTAAATAAATAAATATTGATGGATCAGCCACTTTTCCTCTGTACATTTAAATCTAATTTTCGTATATTCAACCATTATTTCAATCTTATTTCATCCTTGCTCTGTTAATGAAAAGTAACTATCGACTGTGTTTTACGCGCAAAAATTGTTTTCTTAGATACTATCTTATTTAACTAATGGACTGGCTACATTATGAAGTTTTGACTCTTTGATGTGCAAAAGTTACATATATATAGGAAGAGAAAGAATTGAGGATTAGATTTTATTTTCTTTTTAACAGTACAAATTTGAAGGAAATATGGCATTAAATTTTTTTTTGTTATTTAGATTTTTAATTAAAAAAAATACTAAATCGCTTACTGTTTTATTATCGAATACTTGACATCTACTGTTTTATTATCGAATACTTGAATCTAATAATAATATTGTCTTTAATATATTAACATTTTTTTAAAACTTTTTCTTAACATTGAAAAATATTACTTAAACTTTAAAACCTAGTTTCGGGATGCAAAATTTACTAACTTAAAATTAGTTGATGCTCACATTAGAACATTGGCTTCCCAAAACTTTTTCTGTAAATTTGTAATAATGGAGCTTTTCTTCAGCATTCTGGTTTTTAATTTCGCGTCCGAGTATTTCTAGAAATAAATTAGTACAAAAATGAAATTAATGTAAGTTCCGGTTTGGACGCTGCTATGTGACAATTCGATACTGACATTAAAAGGTCCCAAATTTAGGATTGAAAAAATCTGAACAAAATTGAGAAAAATCTAATTAGTTCGATGATAAAACAATCCACTCATTATTAATCCTCTTTTACGTTGAACGGAAATGCATGATTTTTTTCCTAAATTATTATATCGTCTTAAAAAGGTTTTCCAAGTGCTTACTTTTTATGTTCCTGATTGCGAGCTGTCTTGAAGTATGAAGTTACTTCTATTTGAAGTTCCATTTAAATTTCCTCACCTGTTCTTTGTTGATGGTATTCGCATGTTTTAAATGACCTTGGTATTGGGGTAAATACTTCTATGAGTTAAAAGGCGTGCATTTTAAAGATAGTAAATAAAACTATTCATCAAAAATTATTCTGTCCAGAAATATAATAAATCAGTAAGTTCGAAACAACGCTTTTAAACTACATCTACACTAGAATTTCTCACTTAAATTTTTCTTGAAAGAGCGAAGTTTTCTTTCTTTTTTTCTCGCAAACAAAGAAAAACTACAAATGCAATGGATAGAAGAATTTAAAATGTCTTTAAAGACATTCTAGACTTTCTAAATATACAACTAATTTTTAATAATGAATTAGATTTGAAAGCTAAATAGAAAAATTGTTTCTTGAAACTTCACGCGTAGAATGATAGAAATCAACTTTACTGATAAATTGTTTTATTGAATTTTAAGATCCTCCAAAAACTAATGTGAATGCATTGATTATAAAAAAATGAGGAATTTCTGCTTTTTTTTTTTTTGCTTAAAAATTAAAAAATTATGAATATTTTTTTCTTTGTTAGCATTTTAATTCTAAAGATTAGGTGTGCCTCGATATTCGGTATTAATTCGAATTATTTTAAGAACATCAGTCTTAACTAACTGCCCCTATTTAATTCTATATTCATTATAGACAAAATTTCTCGTTTCCGTTTATTGTTTTATTCAGGGAAGCATGAATATTTTAAATTTATTTCGTTATCAAAAGTCAGAGAAAAAATAAAATTTAAGCTATAAAATTTATATATTTTTTTTATTAATTTGAACTGAATTTTAAAGCTTTAATTCCCAATATTAATTATAAATCATTTAAACTGTGCAATCTATTTTAATAAAATCTATTTTGCTTTGTCTGTTAACTGGACAGTGATATGTAGCATTAGTTTAAACGAGTCAATTATTAAAACGTGAAGTAATATTTGTTCATCATAAAATGAATATTTGAAATTAATTTCTCTTCATCCAATTTCTTTTAGATAATTTTTTTTTTCCTTTTCTCGAGGAAAATTTGCAATTTTGTTCAATGTGAACCTGAAAAAAATTCTTTTCTTTCACGATTTTGTTTTCAATTTATTTAATTACTGTATTTATCTTAACTTTACAAAAGAAGTTTACTCATGAGAAAAAAAATATCTTGCATCATTCAAACAATCGAAGAAACCGCATGCTATGTTATGAAATAAAAAGTTATCTAAAAAAAAACTATACATGTAAAAGAACTAAAAGTTTAAGGTTTAAAAAAAAACGAATGAAATTTCAAAGATGCAAAAAACAGATGATAAATATATTTATTTAAAGTTAAATAACAGCCGGACATATAAAAGCAAGGAAAAAAAAAGTCTTACTCAATAAAAGCTTGGATATTTTTGGATCAAAATAAAAGGTTTCAACAACCTAAAAACGGAAACGAAAAATTTCATTACTTGTTGTAGGTAAAATGCTTACGGTTTATCATGCAAATTTATCTTACTAAGAAATTTTGTTATGCTATGTTTGTTATTTGCTTGTTAAACACTCATCAACGACTGCTCTAATTTCATTTTGTCAAAAAAAATGCCAACCCCCCTCCCCAATGCCAAAATGTTAGCTCTCATTTACGAAATACACGTGTCATTGTGCATACTTATTTAAAGGCTAGAAGAACTTTCTTTTCTCGGCTCTCATTTTTGTTTTTGATCAATTCCAGCCTTTAAAAAACGAAAGAAAATACTTTCTTTTTTCCTAAAAAATATCCTGTCAAATCAGATCGTTAACAAGGAATTTCTTTTAAATTCCTCAAATATTCTATCTTGAAATGTTGCTTTTTTTCTCAAGGCTAATTTAATATTAATAACAGAATCTGGATTAATTGTTTGCTAAAATAGTTAATTAATCTTTCTTTTAACTTTCTATAATACAATGAGTTGTTGGAAATGCCTTCAGTTTATTAAATTGCTTTTGCCCTGTAGCATGTTTTCTGATAGTTATTTCCTCAGATTAAGATTGACTCAATAAGTTTCAATTGTTATGTTAACTAATTTTTTATGGTTTTCAAAATGAATGCTAGTTTATTTGTGTTATCAGATTTTACATTTGAGCAAACGTAAATTCAAAGTTTGTGAGCTATTTTTTGAAAGAAATTTTCATATCCCCATACTTTTTCCCCTAATATATTAAGTATTTATGAGTGATATAATTTGTCTAAAATAATATCCCTCGTATAGCTGTAATGCTTGACAAAAATTGATCAAATATTTTTGTGCATAAAATTCGTTTCATGATTCTGAAAAATTAAAGCGCTGTAAAATAAATCGAACTTTTAACTGTATAATTAATTGGAACAATAATATGAGAGGTGTACATTTATATCTAATTTTATTCCATCCGATTCTTTAAATAAAGAAAAACGTTCCACACATGATCTTTCAATTAAATACGTAAGCGGACGAGTATTTAATGTGCTTTAAGTAGGTTGTTCTTCCAAAATAATGGATTTTAGCGTAGCTACGTAATATGACCTGTGGGTCATGGAGGCAAATCTTTTCAATGTTAAGTATGATGAGGAAAAAATGGTTCTGTGCCTCAAGCATCGTAAGTAGGCGGATTTTATGACTTTAAGTAGTTAGAGATATCAGGCCTTTTATAAAACATATGCACACTCGAGCTTATGCTGTTTCCGGCACTGATTGAAAGAAATCATATGATGCCACTCACCCTAGTATTAAATCAATATGTTGAAGAAGAACCGTCTTTTGAAGGACATTACCATCTCGCCTTGGTGGGATTTTTTTTTTCTTCCCGCTGATCTCGCTTTTCTTTTCATTTTATGTGACGTGGGATTTTCAGACTATGCTTTGGCTAGATCCCATGATTTTCCGCTATGAAAACGAATATTACTTTCGTCTTCGTTTAACAAAAGAAAGTGGCATTTCAAGCAATCCGTGATATTTGGTCGCTTCTCTAAAAGATTCAAAGGGGGGGGGAACTGAAATTTTTTTGATTTTTTTTAAATCAAAATATTCTTTTATTCCCTTTTTAAGTATTAATTTGAACAACTTATGTTAAATTTTATCGGGTCTGAGTCTCAACAAGTTATTTCTTAAACAAACCAACTCATTTAATTTATTAGATAAGTTTTCATTTAAAAAATATTTTTGATATTTATTCATATTTTGAAACAATGTGAATAAAAGGTATGGTTAAAATTAAATTCTTAAAAAATAATTGAATTTGAGAGATGATACAAAAACACTAAAAACAAGCATATCATTATTATTGCAAAAGAACGGAATGTTATAGGAATGGAAAAACAGAAGAATCATTTATTAAACTTCCAATGTTTAAAGTTGAGGGGACTGGAATTTCTCAGCTTCAGCACATGGCCATCAAAATTCGGATAGTGACATATGTTTACTATAATTTATTGGTATAGTTTGTTGCATTGCAATCAGAATTACTTAAATTCAATTTATTGCACTTTTCTAAACATTAGAAATTGAAATAGGGGCATTTTTATAAATCCTAAAAATTACCATGAATAAATGTTGCCCAATTCGAAGTTAATAAACATAAATCTATCTCTCTTAGCGGTGGACTAAAATGTTTTGAGAAGGGGATGCTGAAGCACGTGTCTTCTTCCAACTTGTCCCCGTACAAGGTACAGAAATGCCTCTCCAGAGACACGGTCAGCTTGTCCAGCAGCTTAAGCTTCGGAAGCTCTGGAATGCAAGAGCCGTTGTCCAGTCGATCTTCCAGTACAAGCAGCTTACATGATGTGGTGCCCCGACCGTCGAAGGTAAGCTTCTAATAATTATTAAAATAAAGATACTTTTTGAAAATTATTTTAATTTTGTTAGTTGATAGTTATATTATTTTCTGTACTGACTAAAAAATGCGATTCATTTTTTTTTTTGCCCTTCATGTAAGATATTTGTTATGAAAATATTTCATTTTTGTTGAAATCAGTTTTATTTTGCCACCTTATAAGCATTTGCTTTTCTTAAATGAAGTTAAAGTTAAACGAGTTTATGAAAAATATTTCGTTTTCTGCTTTTCTTCTGTTGTCACTCAAGACTGTCACCTTCAAATTTCCCTTTATATTTTATTGAAATCTTTAACCCTGTTCAGAGGTTGCTCTTTAACCTTTAATTTTCAGAGAAGAGTTCAACTGCGAATGGAGATAATGAATTTGTAAAAGCATACCTCGCCTAAATATCATAATTTATTAACATGCCTTCAGCAATAGATATGTTATATGGATACCTTTGGTTTTCAAGGAAACTAATCATTGCTGATTTGAAAAATTTCCAGGCTTTTCATTTGTTTGTCTCCATTTTGAGATATCGTTTTCATTCTTATTTGTTTTCTGATGTCAAGTCTTACATATACTCTTTTTTTCAACTCTACTTCAGATAAACCCGGAATCTGTTCATTAAGTTGTTTGAATACTTGTTTAGGATAAGAATTTTTACGAGGCCTAATCTAATATGAAGTAACCCCTCCTTTTTTGGGGGGATTAATCAAACCCTTTGAATATTTTACAGGATGTGATATCTTCTTTTTTTATATATCAAACACTATTGTTCTATTCACAAAGAAAGTCAAGTCCAAAACAATTTTCAAATCAATGCTTTTGTTTTGAATACGAAACTTTGCTACGTGCCATTTCAAGGTTTTCGTAGCACTCCTTTAAACGATTCGGGCCGCGGTGGCCTGGTGGTAAGGTCTCGGCTTCGGAACCGGAGGGTTTCAGGTTCGAGACTCAATTCCACCGAAGATCCGTCGTGTGAGGGGGTCTCTTGCACGTTAAATCTGTCAGGCCAAAGTCCTCCCGCTGGTGTGGTGTGGTGTGGAGAGGGGGGTGCCACTTCAGTTGTCGTCCTCGTCATCTGACCGTGGTTCAAAATTACGAGGTCCGTCCCAAAATAGCCCTCGTGTTGCTTTAAACGGGACGTTAATATAACTGAACTGAACTGAACCTTTAAACGATTCTGATGGGAGATAATGGCAGGAAAGGGATGGGAAGGAAGTTATGTACTAGTAAGCTGGTCATTCAATTTTAATGTATTTTTACTGACAGTTTACCATTTTAAAGTAGAATCCTAAATAAATTATCCTTAATTATTCCTTGGATAAAAATTATGTACAGCTGCATATTATTTAAAATCAATAAATATCTTCAATAAGTTCATGCAGATAATATTCTACTACTCTTAAATATGGAAAAATTATACACATTGGATCAATGATTTGCGATTAAATGTACTCAAAGGGAATTTTTATTTTTTCTTAATAAGCTCCCAGAAAGCTGTAAAAAGCTGTAATTATTTTTAAACGTTTTCTCATTGCAAACCAGAGTAATTACAATCCTCAGCGTATTGTTTTGGTGTTACATTTTTTTTTTTACCTAATAGAAATATGTTTGAAAAGAACATTTTGAGAAGAACTGTTAGATATACGCATTTACATTATTCTATAGCATTTTTTTTATATATTTAAGATTTTAATAAACAATTTGTCTGAAGTTAAATTCATTGTTTTATAATTTCGAAACTATTACTGAGTTTAAACGACCCTACCAGTATATACAATAAACTAACTTATTCCTCCTTCATTATCTGTTAAAATAAGTAAAAGAATTGAATAAAACTGATAGGTAAAATTTCTAGTATATAACTTATGAAATAAAGAAGTATGCGTTTACTGAACCTAAAAATATAGCAATTAGAGAAAATAAACAAAAAACTGCAGCATCCATCCTACATCTGGTCTTAGAAATCTCGTTTTAAAATGAAAAGCATGCAATTCAGGTTTATTCTGTTTTTAATTCGGGAAAAAGAGCTCAAATAACAAGTCAACTGTTAACTTGAAGGAAGATCTATTGTGAAAGCCTGTCACGTGCTATGGACGGGATTCCAGGATACGCTTGGATAATTCTTCTCCGACTGATCTGCTACTCTGTGAAAACAATCTTCGGTTATCAATACATTTTGGAATCTTAGAGAACTAGAACTAGACAAGTTTTTTCTCTGCTTGATTTAACTTACAAAAGTTTGTTGCTTGGAGTCGGCATAGAAAATGCAGAATGTGTTTTTAATATACCTTTTCAAACAGATACTTGGTAATTCGTGAAATATTCGTTTAGATTTATTCTAATTCTTTTGAAACAAATGCACTTAACTTTAGCTAATACTTTCTCAAATTTACTCAAATTTAAGTAGCGTAATATCTGTATGAAATATAGAGACATTATGAGAAAAAATAATTAAATTGTTATAGAACTGAAAATATACGAAATAGAGAAGCTTCGAGTGATCCGATCACCAAGTGGAGGAAGAAACCAATGATTTCTCCCAATGTGCACTAAATGCATTCTCTGCATAAAATGCAGAGAATACAACTAAACATTCCTGCAACTAAATGCATAAATAATATTCTCTGTTCGCAGTTAAAATTTTGATCACTATTTTTGACTTTCGTTGTGACTTTATAATTAGTTTCTTTTGTTATGTGATATAAAGATGCATTAAGTTGTAATCAACGAATAAAGGATTGTTTCAAGATAATACCGTTTAACATTGAAAAACTTGCTGTATTTTGATTCATAAAAATTCTGTATTTTATTTAATCTCCTGCTCGTTGCCTTCAGTAGTTATAATGTAATAACTTTTGTAAATTTTTTTCGCTGGATTCATTCGAATGAATAACTCTTTTGTTGTGTGTGCATTGATTTACGTAGGTTAAAGTGTAAACTGAAACTGATTTAGGAAATTTTGAAAAATTCAAATTATATACTAATCTAACCATTCACTGAATATTTGAAGTTTATTAAATACTCTTACAAAATTTGATTTCATCTTAAGCAGAATTTTGCGAGGAAAATTCTCGTAATGTTGGTACCAAGAAAGCAATCATGATTTACTTTTTACTTTCACAGACTCCTGATGCTTTGTAATAATTTCCCTTTTATCTTTGAAAATTGCATAATGACCAAAGAGAATGTGACAATCTTGCTATTAAGAAAATTTGAGAGGAAATTATGGCAATAATAACCTGTTTTCTATGTTCAGTTTAAAAATGGTATTTGAAAATGGTAATTTAATGATTTTTTAACGTGTCTAATATAAACTAGGGCAGGAAAAAATATAACTGATAGGTTTTGTAAATTATCCATCACAGTAAATGCCATGGAAACTATAAGGAAATAAGTATAGGTATACTTACTTCCTTTGAGAATTTCATATAATGCGGCATTTACTTTCAATTTATTATTATTATTCCTGCATTTTCATAAATGCGAGTAAAAGAGCTTCGATGAAAAATTGATTTTTGCATTAAATCTGATTTTTTGGTCTGAAATTTTATGGAAAATGAGACTCTATAATGTATCTAATAATAATTTTGCAAGATAAAAAAGAAATTGTCAAAGAAATGCGGGTTATAGAATTTAAAAAGTTACTGAATAATCACGTTTATTCTTTTGATTTATAGCTTTTGTTTGTTTTAAGATTATATATCTATAAAGCCTTCCATTATTCATATGTGAGATATGTACGCGTTGATTCAAATAAGCTGATGACGCAGAGAATACAGTGACTTAAGGACTTGACGTTGGGGTTGTTTTTTTGAAAGAGATTGGTTGAAAATAGAGGGAAATATGAAACGGAAACAATTCTGGGTGCGTTTACAATAACGCGTTTGTTTTTAAAACACTGGTACAATTGACGAAGCTTGTTAATAAAGGCGTCGAAGAAACGAAAATAAATATGACCATTGAATAACTTAGCTTAAAAATATCATTGGAACTGTACACACTAGAGCGCGTAACCATCCATCCGTTCGAAAGGACTTTGACTTCTTTCGCCGCAACATTAATTTCTTAATGTGTGACATCATACTATGAGCCTTCCCGCTGGTCACTACGTGGTTGCTTCAAGGTAAAACCGTCTGGTAGTGAGGTTTTTTTTCTTTTTAATTCCGTTTTCTTCCCATTTTATTTGTCTGTGATCGCCGAAGTCAGGCGCATGCATGCGCTTCCTTTTTCATCTGAATATTTTAGTAAGAATGTGCGTGCCGCTCGAATTCACTCTTGACTTAACTATTTAACTATCAAAGGAAGCTAATAAATACAATTTTTAATCGTTCAAATAATAAGAACGTAGTCACTGCCTTATCATGTTCTGCTAGGATTGTTCTGTTGCCATTGATTATTTTAAGTTTTTAAAGTCATAGTTTTGAAATTACACGAAATTATATCAATAAATCGAATGAATGACGAGTTTTCATTTTCAGAGCCAATCCATTGTCTACTTTTTTATAACTTTTTTTGACTTTCATTTTCTCTTTTGTTTAATCTTCATCATCATTGTTATCATAAAATTGAATCATTACCAGACATTAAAACAGTAAGGTGAACATAATATATTAAATACATTTGAGAAGTGAAAGCACAGAGAAAAAAATATTTCATACATAGATTTGTTTAAAAAAAAACTTTGTCAGGTAATAAACAGGTAATATGTACTATTACGCCTGCGTTTTTTATTTTCATTCGTTAACTTTTTTTATAATAATTACGTTAGCTTCATTCAATATGTAATTTTATTTATTACACAATATTTGAGATGAAATATATTATCATTAGAAAATATTGTATAATTTTTTTATTTAGCCCGTAGATTTCCAATAAACGTAATATTTAAAGTATCGTTTATTATTCGAATTTATTTTGGATAATTCGAAGCGGGAAAAGAAAGTTGTAAAAAAAATCCGTTTTCCTGAATTTTTTTTTATAGTCAAATGCGTCTGTATCTCCAGTGGATAATTTATAAGACCCTTAATTCCTTCAAAACAATTTCTACTGTTCTAAATATTTAATAAATTTAAAATATTCTCACATTCAAACAAAGTTTGAATGCATTAAATGTGAGTTGTATTTTTTTAACTTCAAGTTTTTAAAAGTACTAAAATTTCGAAGTGCTGAACATGTTTTTTCTATTAAATAACTTACTTATTCTTTGGACTGATTTTTAAAATTATTAAACTTTTTAGTTATAATTATGATTACTAAATTCCTTAAATTTACTTATTGGTCATTTATTAATATTGCATTATTTACTAATAATAAATGATAAATTAATATTTACTGGCATTTTTAAGTTAACTCAGCTATATACTCCTTATTCTCCTAGTGCTTGTTATTATTTTGGTATAGTAGCTTTAAGACTTACTTTTTATAGTGTATCCACCAAATTTTTCGAAATATTTTATAAAAAGATATATATATATATAGAAACACGAATGATGTAGTTTGAACTGATATCAAAAACGGCTAATTCAGACTACTAGCATACCTTCTTCCATAATTGTGCCCACCCCCGTCTTTTTTTTAAAAAAAGGATTATCATTTAGAATACTCTTTAAAGGTTTTTAAATATACCACAGGCCTCTTTACCGTTCATTCCATCAACAATTTCCTATTGTTTAAGTGCCAGTGTCAAAACTCATATTGTCAGATGGCAGCCCTAATGAACGTTGCAGAATTAATTAACTGAACGTATTGCGCGCTAATAGAAACCTATATACTTAGAAACCGCGACCGATAATGTTCCTATTTTTTTTTTAACTCAAAGCTCTTTGGTGCGATGTCTTGATGGTTGACTGTTTAGTCGGATGTTTGTACAAGTGAGTGTATGTAATCTCTACTTTCATCCATAGAATTTCGATATTCAGTTGAATAAATGGACACCTGTCCTGAGAGATATAAAATTGACCTGTCAAAATTTTTTCTGACATAACATGCTTTAGTTTATTTTTTGAATGGCGAAACACCATTTCTTTAGTTATCTAAATATGGCAACTCCTTTTCTTTCATCACTTTAGCTCACCTTGTTTCACCTCTGCCTAAAACATGTATTAATCACGTTTGCACTTGTTTGTTTAGTTGCGATCTAATTGCCCTGTCATTAATTTCTATCAAGATGCATCAGATATTCTGCCAGTTTTGACATAGCTGCATATTTTTCTAGAAAAGAATTAATGCAAATACACTAATACATATATAAATGATACTGATACAAATTGATATGTAAATTGCGCTATATTCTTCCTACTAAGTTAGGAATAAATGAAAAAGGTGACTTCCTTTCAAGTTTGATTTTTTTAGAGATAATTGATTACTATTGAAAGTTTTATCCTTTTATGAATATCCGTTAATATTTTGAAATCAATCGTCTGGAAATGAATAGTGACACTGGCATTTTGATCCTAAATAAAGGCACTATCATATCTCATGTCAATATGTAAGTACAGATTTTATATCCAACCCTATAAATGTTAACAATATAAAATTAATATTAGTGTATTTATTTATCTTGATTTTCATGAACTTTTTGGAGTAAAATAATCCGTTAAACTGAAATTTTTCAGCAGAAAGTGCGAATAGTGTTTACGTAATCCTTTCCGGATCTATGATGCAATTCGACACTACCGGAATGAAACTCCTTTTCTATTTCCTTTCTGTTTTTGATTGATTCTTAATAGAGAGGTTTTGATAGTGCCTAAATGGATCTAAATACAAATATCTTAATTAATTATTTTAATGTTATTATGTTACTAATAAATTTGGAATAAATGAATAATTTTTAGCAGGAAACAGAGTTTTGGAGTAGAATTTTGCAGGTATCATTTTTTAAATTTAAAATATTGTAAAACGTTTTCCTTTTTCCCAAATAGTTTAGTAATTAAGCAGATTTACTGATAGAAGTTTCGCAATTACCCCAGACACTATGGAGCTATTGGGATACATGTTCTAGATTATGCAATAATGAATGGATCTGAAGCGAATATATTTGAAATGATGCGAAACTACTATATAGTGCGTGCCTTTGAATGCAATTTACTGCATGTTCCCATTTATCTCAAAGTGCTGTTTTTTTTATGCTTTTTGCAAAAAGCATCCTCCTTTCATGATACATCGTTTATAAACTATCATAAAATATTAAATGCTTTCAATCAAGAGTAATTAATAATCACTCTCCAAATTTGTCAGGAAATGTGAGAAATGAACCTATTTCAAAACGGAAATAATTGGATTTTATCATACATGCAAGGGAATTATTTGAGACTTGGAAATTGAAGAGGGTTTTTAAAACTTTATGCCTGTTTTTTAATTTATTTTCTTTTAGTCACTTAGCTGGAGGTTTCAAATATTTTTGCGGTTAGGTTTTAAATTGTCAACTGTTTCTTTTTTTTTAAAAAAAAAGAAAAAAAAGAAAAGAAATGTAAGCATTCTTTGAAATTTGATGTGGAAAGCCACAAGTAACATTCTTTGCGTAAGAAACAAAATTCTTCAGTTTTAGAAACATTTATAGAATAAATTTGGATTAAACGAAGAGTCATTCATTCGAATAATTCAAATTTCAGCTCTTTTGTTATCATTTAATAAGACATTTGATATCAGGATAGTATTTATTCAAAGAGTTCACATAAAAAAATAATCTTAGTATTTTTATTTATTTACTATTTTAATAAAATAAATCAGTTAGCAATGAAAATGATTCAGGTGTAAAAAAATAGTAATTTGAAATCTGTAATGTTAGAATCCCAGAATTTTGCCCAGTTTAAGAAATACGAATGGTACAAAAACTTCGATAAATTGGTTTTTCACTAGTGGCCAAGCATCTTTTGGCCTTTCAGATGATTTTTATTCGCTTCTTTGGCTTTTGGGTAAGTAATGTTGCCTAGTGGTAACATTTCGGCTTTGAGACCGAATGCCATTGGAGAACCATTTTGGCATGGTGTCCTTTAAATTCGCCGGGGCCAAATTTAATAAATGGTGCCCTTTAAATCCGTCCGTTCCTGTGGTGTGGAAACTTGAAGAAGGGTATCGGCAGGATAAGAGCCGCTGTCGTCATCAGACCGTGATTCAAAATTATGAAGTCTGTCCACAAATTACCCTAGAGTTACTTTAAAAATCGAGACGTTAATATAACTTAGTGCTTATGAGCAAACTCTTGGACAAACTGTATTTTTTTCTTGGGGAATTTCAATTAAAGATTACTAACAAGAATTAAATCTAAATTCTAAATCGAATTCAATAAATTAAGTTCCAGAAAAGAAAAGAAACTGATTCTCATTAAGTGAGTTCTTATTCTTTCATTGCTTGTGACTTCGGAAAAGGTTTAGCCCATTGAAGGTTTGCGAATAGATAAAATATTTTCATGCGTGGAAATTACGATGTTTAAATAAACAAGCGTTTCGAGTAATTTCAAAACTGATTGCCATTTTGATAAGTTTTCATGCCTGAAAATGAATGCAAAATTTCCATCGTCACAAATTCATGGATGAGAGAAAGATTTTTTCTGTTTTCATATGTTTTTTTTTTTTTTTCTTTTTTTCTTCTGAAATGCACTAAAATTTCGCATAAAAAATATAAAAAGTTGACAAGTTCTTATAGATTTTAAAGTCTTTTTTTTTCTTTGTGTATATAAATTTTGTAGAAGTTGTAGAAACTATTATTTTTTTCAGGGCCTCTTTTTCGTTTATTGAAAATATATCTTAATAAGCAAATGCTTTCACATTGTTAATGAAATTTCAAGTCATTTTCTAACTATGTTATTGACTACTGCCACTATATATATTTTTAAGGTCCTAAATCTGTTTCATAAATCGAAAAATACGCAGTTCCCCCTTGCACGAAAAAAAAAAAAAAATGACAGAAAATTCTGGTAATAAAATCGTAAAGTAAATTTTACCCTCCTTCGTTGTGGTATTTTTATATTCACTTGCGCTGAGAAAAATAGATTTCGCATTGGCGCTTAATGTTTCATTTAAATATGTGCTTTTGCACATCAAATTTATGCTTCTAACTCATTGTGCTTTGCTTTATAAAGGATTGAAAATTAAAATTTTGATATATGCAACGCTAAGAAATTTAATAAACTGTTAACTTCAGTTCAATGAATCTTTTGCTTGTTTCAATGAATGTTTGAAGTACAATGAATCTTTTGCTTGAGTTCAATGTTTAATCTTTTTGCTTTTTTCACTTATTTAGTGCAACAAAATGGAAAAGTCAATAAAAGATTCATTTCACTTTCGTTGAACTGTTGGGTTTAAAAAATGGTGCTTCAAATTTAGTATCCCCATTTATCCAACCAAATGAATTAAAATTTTATGTACGCTAAGCCACTGCAAAGCCCAGGGACTTAGATCTATAGTTCGTTAACCCTTTTTTAATCATGACAATATTTAAATAAGACACTTTACCGTGGAAGAAGCTGTTATCCAAATCTTTCATTAGGGAATGAGCATGCGAAGAGAAATAACATCTTCCTCGAGAAACAGGTTGATTATGAGTAATAAAAATTCTTGCATTGATGTGAGTTGGTTTATAGCTCGGGGAATAGTGTTAAAGTTTGTCAGTCTAGACTTGAGTGTCTGCTGTGACAAAATTTGCTTTGTTATGCAAACTTAATTTATTGTTTTATATACTTTTATCATTGATATTATTTCAAAAAGGAAGATAGTAAAAAAAAGCTCTTTAAGAACTTCATCGAGATTGTAGAAATTCAAGTTCTAAGTAAGGTATGCAATTACACCCAAATCTTTTTCCTTTCTATATGAAGTTAAATATCGATGTTTGACAATTTTGGTAGTGGAAAAATTGATCTAACTGGTCGCCCCATTGGTAAGGACATTTACTAAGTCTTATGGGCTTGTGACAGAGGTTATGGATTACATCGAAGATCACAGAAAAAGTTTCCTGTTTAAAGAATCAAATTTATCACGAGACAAAAAAAAATTACGAAAAACAATTTTTTTTTAATTTTTTTTATTTCCCAACCAAAAAGAATTATTTTTAGTTTCATTAGTTTCTACCTTTCAACTTCTGATCCACTGTCATAAAATTTCGAAATTTTAAAATCTGTGTTTTATATATTCACTACCAGCCGTTGCCACCATTATGGTGGGAATTAAACTCTGAAAACATTAAAGTTGTTTGTGATCATCGGAAAATCATACGTCTGCAGAATTTGAAATCTAACACACCAGGAAGTGATTGCAAAGCGGAGTATAAGGTTTCATCTGCGCAAATTTCTGTCAAAGTTAAATAAATATATAAAGCATTTACAAAAAGTTTTTTGTTCGTTGCTCTTACTTAAGATGTATTTTGATGAAGTATTTGGTATATTTTATAATTGCAAAGTCTGTTTCTTCTCAGATATGGGATGGAGAATCTTCCGATATGATGGTGAGTTCTCTCTTCCTTCTTGGACACAAGAGTAGTGGCATTGCATTCTTAGCTTATCGCCTGTGTTGAACTGTATCCCTGTATGAAAAAGTCGGTCTTTTCTCATTCAGCATGAATATATATGAATCATCAATGGATATTTCAGTGAATGGATATAATAGTATCTTTTTCCAAGTCCACAGTTTTTATGCCTCCGCGTGTATTCCAATTCACCTACCTGTTGAATGTAATGCTTTCATCTTTCTTCTCACCTTTGATTAAATAAACACACCTTGAAGTCTCGCCGATTCCGAGAATGAGCTATACTCATAGAGAAACAAATTCTTTTCCCCCTTAATAAAATTCTTTTCTAAAGGGAGGAAAGTTTTATCAAATGGGATACTGCGAATTACAATATGGAATACTACGCAACCTAAGAGCAATACCATTCTTATTTACAGCGGAAATTTTGTTTTCTATCTAATATGTGTTCAGCAAATCTTATATGTGAAACTCTTTCCTGTAGTCATTTATTTTCATTAGTCCTTTGTGAATTTTTTTAAAGTATTCAAAATATTTCAGAAATAATAGAGTCATTTACGATACAAAAGCTATATGAAAATATAAAGATTTGGTTTGGAAGATATTTATCTTGAAAGATATTGAAAAAAAAAGTAAGAAAGAGATGGAGACCACTTTTGACATTTTCAAAACAACACATTCCCAATAAATAAATATGTTATGCACCTCAGCTTGTCTTTGCAGCATCTACATGTCAGCATAAAAATTCTTCATAACATCCTTCAATTATTCAGTGAGCAAAATTTATATTTATGATTTTATTAATTAATGCTGCTTATTTAAGTATTATATTAGGTGATTACTTGTATAATTAAAGTTCTGGCTCTCAACGAAACAAAAAGATACAAGTTTCCAGAACTTAAAAAGTAATATTTGATTTATATTTTCCAAGTTCTTTTTATAAATCATTTTATACAGTTTTTTCAATTCAATTCAGTTTCAGTATCAATGAATATGATATAATGCACGCTGTTATGTTTATCATTTTTGATATCCACAGTAATTATTATTAATGTTCGACATTTGAAATGTTTTTCAATTCAAAAAGAACAAACAGTTGCAGCATATTCATACCAGTGGGCGTGTGAAACTGTGTGGGATAACAGGTCGTTTAGAATGTCCCGTCCCACTACAGTCATTGCACGAGGTAAAAGGTTTGAAAATTGTTTGAACAGCAGCGATTTATAAGACTGTCTGAGGTTTTAGTGGTGTTTTGACCAGCTCAGATGGATTAGGAAACTAACCAATACTTGCACAATCACTGCAATTTGTTAATGCAGGATTCTCTTGCATAAATAATCAGGTTTTTTCATTCTTTTAAATCGGATGTAATATATTTTATAGAAAGGAGCGTCCTTACTAAGAAAGTGTAATACATTGGAAATGGAATGAAAGAAAAAGCAATTCTCTATCAGAAGTTTTATTGATTTGTTCATTTCCATTTTCGCACATTGATTCAAACCATAGTTGGTGTATTCCTACTATTTGGCATTATTTGAAATTCTGATCAAATATTTTGCAAATAATATTTTATTAAATGCTCAGTTTCAGTAGAAGATTTGATACGATTTAAACTTTATTATTTTCATGTAAGTGTTATTTGAGCATTTATATATATTTACATAATGAAAAACCTTTTATCATAGAAATATAATCTTTTTTATTCTATAGTTTTTATTTATTATCACTTATTTTGAACAAATGGAAATTCTACACATCCAGTTATATATATTTTACCGCATTATTATTTGTTGATTGTTATATAATCTCTTAGTAGATTATACGTTTATATATAACAACGTAGATTTCTAGTATTTCTAGATTTTTCTCCCTCGTTTGCTTAAAATACGCTTTAGTATTACGATCAAAATAATTTGAGAGCAGAGAAGTATTATTTTGTTTATGCATTGTCGTCTTATATCCTTTGTTTTCTTTTTATGTTACCCTTTCACTTATATCAACTCAAAACATTTCTGTAGGGAATGTTTTTGAATCCGTGTTAATTGGTACTTTATTTCTTGCTCGAAATGTTTTCTCTTGCTTTTACTATTAGGTGGGTCTTTCTTTTGATCAGTAAAGAATTTACTTATTGTCTGCGTGCTAAAATTCTTATGTTATGCCAAATTTATTTAATCTAACTTGTTCTTCTTTGTCTCTGTAAAAAGCGAACAATTTTAGATAATTTCTGGTTTTTATCAATTAAATAAAATGATAAATTGAATTAAGGAATGATATACAATACGGAACATTTTGTGGGGTTATTTTGCTTTATGGTTAAATCAAAAAGGTGGAAATATTATCGTAGTATTCGTGATAACATTTTTAAAATCGATTCATTGAGGCTTTGCCTAATTATTTAAATAAAACATCATTTAAATATTTTAACACAATCTCTTTTAAAAAAAATAAACCTCCAACATTTTTGTCAATACTTCTTTAGAAACTAAAATTGTTTCCCCAAAATGTTAGTTTCATAATTAATTTAGAGCGGTTGAAGTGGAAAATGTAATAAAGCTATGTAATGCGTGCCGTATCAGGAATGATTGCAATTTTAAATTTTTAATCTCTCTCTCTCTCTCTCTCTCTCTCTCTCTATATATATATATATATATATATATATATATATATAATTATTTTAATATTTGATGTTATCAATTCTAATGCGGAATAATACCTTCATTTGTCAATTTGAATTTTTCTTCTTCGAAACTCTATCCGTGTTTGATAAGGGACCTGATTTCCCTTCGTATGATGGTGGCGATATTCTTCCATTTTGTTCCTTTGTTCTTTCACGCGATATCTATGTGGGATTCATATTGAAGAGTGTTGTTGAACCTGGACGTTTTTTTCCTGATCGCTTTGCGTGATCAGATCCTGTCGCGCAAAAGAAAAGAAAAAAAAAAGTCATTACGGTATGGAACACGCAAACGGATTTCGTAACACCGTTACGAGAACGTAATAATTTAAAGCCTCTCCTGTTAATCTTTCCTTGAGAAGAGTCAATTGTCCAGCTTTTATTTGAAACTGATCTTATTTTTCGGGTTATCATCAAACGTGAAAATATTTCTTCATAAAAATAATAATAAATAAATGTTTAAAAAGCATTTACATCAGTGTATTATAAAATAAAAATTATAAATTTGAACGTTTTTATTTTTAGTCTTTTATTTGTAATCCCGTATCGCAAATATTATGGAACCTTCAAATCTGTTTTTTTATTATATTGCACCACATAGGGAATCAATCAATTTGTTATTAGATTTTGCAATTATTAAAATAGCATACTGTTAATGAGAAAAAAAATGTACAAAATTTAAAGGTACCAGGAAGCGAGTGAAAACTCCATTATCTAATTCTGGCTGTATAAATATGAAATTACTCTAGATTAAAAAACTCCAATAAGATTTATTTCGTTGCGATATAAAATCGTGGGCTCATTTGAGAATACTAGGTGTTTGCTATTTCTCCTCTTATTAAGAAGATAATAAAACTAAATTTATTTTACAATAGAAAAATCAATTAAGGCATCCAATAAAAGGCAAATACTAAAACCAATGATTAGTCTTCTTAATTAGAATTAATATTATTCATTAATGTAAATTAAGTAATCTGTAATAATTCTTATACCCTTTACTAGAATAATTATTGCTGAAATATCTGAATGTATTACGCACTTTAATGGACTTTTTTCCATCTTTGTAAATATAGCATTTTGTAATCGATTTTGCTTCCTGATATGCTTAAAAATTTTGAAAATCGCTTTTATTAAATTTTTTGCTGTTCAAACTAAAACTCTAGAAAATATCGTCTTTTTTTATATTTTGAACTGAATTAGTGGAGTTTTATTTAATTTATTTCGAAATATGTGGGAAGAAAATAACTGTTTCGGATTTAGGAAATAACAAAGATGACGCTGTTCTTGCAACTTCTACTTATAAAGTGTCTTTTCCGAAAGAAGCATTTCTCTTTTTTAATTTCTCTCCCTTATCAATTTTATAAATTTTTGCTCTTTTGATTTTCTACAAAGCTGCAAATCCTGACTTTTTTGAACTAATTTCTCAAAATGAGTGCTGAAACTAACTGACATTTACTAACTTTGTATTTTTGGAAGTTCAATGTATTATGATGCCATTTGAAATCCATCCAAGAAAATGAAATTCGACCCATCCATATAATCCCATCCAACAACATCTCTAGGGTTTTTTCAAATTTGAGATAGGAAGCACTTGGCTAGTAATAATTTCTGCTACATTATAAACATCCAATCAGATCCGTACCTTCCATTCATTTTTGAATAGAAGTCCGTCAGTGTAAATAAGGGGGAGCCAGTAAAGGATCTCCCTCTTCTAATTCCTGTTCTTTGATGTCTTTTGCGGCTGTTCCCGCGTTTGAAGCCTGGAAACACGGTTGAGCAGTCAAACGCTTCATTCCGGGTGCTGTGTGCAGCCACCCCTTGAAACATGGACTCTACTGTTTTAATGAGAAATTCTCTGGCTAGAACAAACTTCCTCGCATTTTGTACTTTGGTATAACCTTTGCGAGTCATATAATGGGCATCGATTCTGAAGGAGAGAGTGAATTAAAAAACCATAAATAAGACTGAAAACAATAAAGCATTTCCAGTAACTTTTTTTTATTTACCATTTTTGAGGGAAAAAGTCTTTTTTCCTCCCTCTGTCACCAAGGGAGAAAATGCGTGGGCTGCATTTTTGGGCTGCAAGATACATATGCTCAGTCATCAAGCGCACATTTCTCTTTTTATAAAATGGAAATTTAAAATTTTAGAGCTCCAAAATTAAATATTCCTCCCTGATATATTAGTCCGGAGTTTACCTATAGGTTATTGTATCTTTCTGATAAGACATCGGGATAAAGTTTGAAAAAATTTTGAAAATAAGGAAAATTCCGTACATTTTCAAAATTTACCTCCAAAATAAGAGAAACATAATGTAGGCTGTAAAAAAATGCTGTAATTAAAAATAAACAAACTCAAGCTGTTTATTCAAATCAAAAATGAAATATCGGTGCACCTTTCCAAGGTCAGTCAGTTAATAGAAAAATGTGTGTGTGTGAGTGTATTTTTATGTTAGGAAATCAGGTGATAATGACACAATATAATCTTTGGTGAAGTATCCCAAACTGAAAACTTTGGGTTGATATATAATATGAGCCCCCAAATCAGAAATTTGTTTCATTATATCTAATATTATTTTACATTAATAGCTTCTATTTACTTTAATTAATCTATAAAAAGCTAACTGCTTTCTATTAGATTTAAAAAGGAAAATCGTCTGTTTTTGCCCTAAAGGTAAATAGATAATAGAAAAATATTGAAAATTATTGTATATTCATTTCTAAATTATTACTTTATTTTTAAATAGATTATTATATAATCTATTTTTCTGTCTTGCGTGTGGGTAATCCAGTGAGATAGATGGATGAAATTTAACTGGCCCAGCTATAATAATTTAATAATTGTAAAATATAAGATAACAAGCTATTTAAACGGTCCTCTCCCAAACGCTTTCTCTTACTTTTGACCTTTATTTTTGATGGATGAAATTCCGTCTACTTGATTTTCTTCATACTACTACGCCATATTATTTTTCTATTGTACAATGACAGTTGTGATTTTGATTAAAATATACCATTGCTTTTTATTTTGAAGAGAACTTCTCCTAGTTAAGGAAAGCCCTTCTCATGATGTCTTACTTTATACTTGCAAATCATTTCTCTGTCAACTCGGAAACTATCAATTGAAAACATTTTACACTACTGTAGATACACAAAGAATTCGTAAAAAAAAGAATCTGCTTGTTTTAATTTGCTACAGCAATAAAGCAAATAAAGTAGACAATTTATGTTATCTCTTACTATGTATCATTAGATCTATCCTCACTGTTTGGCTCTTGCAGAGGAGTTCAATGCCTGATGGGATTTTCAAATTTTAGATCTCCAGAAAAAAATTAATTATTATTTTTTGACTAAATTGAACTTCAAATGAAAAATGCTACAAATTATTTTGTTCTTTTTCTGATAAAAAGTTGTTATTCATTCTATATGACAATTTTTTGCCATTTCTCGGATAATTCGATGGTACACTGCATTGAGTTTCTCAAATATTTCTCTTGAATACAAGCTTATTAAAGGGACAAGAACATACTTTCTAGTCATTCTTAACATTATATGTGGATAACTTTGTTAAAAAAATCAGTGCTTATATGCAGATGAACATTTTTAAAAATCGGTATTTCATTGCTTAATATAATGCATGTTTAATTATAGTAAATTGCAGACATGTTTCAGATATATTCTTTGCTATAACTTCCTATATATTCTCTGCACTCTTTTAATATCTAAGGGTAAATGTGTGCTCAAGTCTCTAATGTAATTTCTTAGCATACAGCAGCTTGTTTAACCCGTGCATCAAATTACTGAATTTTTATATTTAATTCTGTACATAAATTAATGATTAACTTAATGGACAAGAGTCATTAGGAATATATTTAAGTGTATTAATCTTCATATGCAGTTTGGAGTAACTATACGTACGACAAATATAATACGGCATCCAATTAAATGAATTCATAGATAAAGAAACTGAAGCAAAAGGAAATACAAACGAGGAATTTTTCGCATTTCTTTCGAATTCCACACTATGCGTTTTTCGCAAATTCAGTTTTAAGAATACTGGTGCAAGTGTCTCAAAATAAAGAGCTATTCATTTCGCGCGCCAACCTGGGATGGCACGAGCAGTCGCACTTCTGTTGATTCACTAAATAAGGTTATTTGTTGTTAATCGTTGGAAAGATTGCCATTTTGTTCACTTTATCCATGTGTATACGATTTGGCACGGTTTCAATTTTGAAAACCAATGTTATATGGTATTATATCATTATCATTTTGAGAACAGATCGAAGATGAATGAAAATGTTTGAATGTTTATAGATGAGAACGATTAACTGATAAATTTAGGAAATAAGATATTGGAACTTAGATTTAATAAAATAATGCAGAATGAACCAAAAAGTCTATGGCTTTTGATTTATTTTCAAAATTATTTTGAGTACCTACTATTTCAAGAATGTAAAATTAATCGATATTGAAGTTAAACTATTTCAGTCAATCATCAGTTAGCTTAAATTTAATTCAATGAATGAGAAGTATTAGATTTAAATCATATGGTATTTGAAATCCATTTTTAACACTCATATCTATCAGCTTTAAAGCTGTGTTTGAAAACATCTGAAAGATTTTTTCCGCCAATGTTTACCGTGTTAATTAATAATTAAATTTAAAAATACAAATATAACTAGTCGTTTAAAATAAACAATTAATTTATTTTAAAATAATAAGCAAATTAAAGAATCTGATCAGTGTGCAGTCAATAAGCAATTGTGAAATTAATGCAATTTTTGTAAATTGATTATAAACAGCACTGAGGACTGATTTAGATTTGGTTAAGCCCTGAGCCATATTAAGCTTTTTGGACTGTTTTATTAAAATACCTTAAATAGATACCTTGAAAATATTCATCCATTTCAGTTTTTTGAAAATACATTGTAATCATTATAATTGTAATAATTATAAAATAATGTAATGTAAGCTATTAGGATTTGAAAATTATTAAGCTATTAGGAGAATTGATTTGAAAAGTAATGAACGTGAAAAGATTTCAAACGTCCAGTTTTAACTTTTAATTGTTTCGAATTATTGCTTTTCATCTAATTATATCTATTTATAATACTTATAACCTTAGAGTTTAAAAACCGTTCATTGTACTTATTATTGACAGTCTATCAATCTGTTTATTATCAGAACTAGAAAGTATCAGTCATTCTTTATAGCGCTTTAATTTTTCGTCAAGGTGTTTCCTCCCAAAGATTATAAAATTCTAGTGAATTATGAGAACACAAATACCACTAATTAATAATGTGCACTTATCATTTGAGTATCTGCCACACAGCCTGTTCCAAGTCAGCAGTATACACTGATTTTTTCATTTCCCAACAAGTTGTTTTCAAAAAATACGCTCATCAAATTACTGTTTGCTTGTGCTATGATTGTTAAGTACTTGTACCATTTTCTGTTTGGCAACTAGAATCAAAATCTTTCATAAGTTCTTTACACTTAAAATATTTTTTTTAAAAATAATATTGACTTGAAAGGGGGGGGGGAGAAATATAACTTATCACTTCGATAGTTTTGCAAAATATGTTCTGTTATTGGTTGAAATATTTCAATAATCAAAAGAGAAGAAATTTGTTCCGAATTACTAGTCAAAACATGTTTGTTGCTTAGTATGTGGTGATTCTGCTTTATACGAACGTATGTCTCAGTTATGTCAAAAATCAGTTGTTTTTTTTTAAACTTTTGAATTAAAAATGCAATGTTATAATTTGGAATACCTATCACTTCTCTGGAGCCGGAGTATATCATATATGTATAATCAATGCGATGAATCGGAAAAATGGAATGATGATAAAAACAATTGTGTGGAAATTAATTTTCTGGAAATTTGTGATTTTATATGCTGGTTAAAGATAATTCAACTGAGGAATTCTTTAACATACGTAACTTTTAATGAACCAACATCATGTTTATTGTCCGCAGACTCTAATAATTTAATGAATTGTACTTATTAAGCTTGAACAAGAAAATATTCAATTAACGGTATTTCGACAGTAGGTGAATTATGCAGTTCAACACAGGATACAAACATCATATAAATATCCATTTTAGAACTATCAGAAGAAGGTTGCACACAAAATGTCCCAATCAGTGCACGCCTGCGTTGGAAGCGCAAAAGGGCAAATATTTATTTAAAAGGGGAAAAAAATGCTTCTAGATCCATAAAAATTACTAGGCATTTTTCAAAACTCGTTAGATTCTATTTATCACGGAACCAGTGTAAAAGTTGTCGAGTTGTAGAATTTTTTCTCAGATCCCTTGAATTTCTTATTGGAATAATTTTAATATATTGCCTGTAATTCGAAAATAATTTGATCAAACCGGGTTTAAAACTAAAAATTATATTTAGTTTTAAATTATTATTGTTATTTAAATTCAGTCTTCATTGATGGTTAGAGAATGATTTTTTATCGCACTTAATTCATAAGCTGGAAACATCACAGAAAGTTGAACTGATAAAGAAAAGTAAAAATAAGAAGCGTGTTTCGACGAGAAAAATAATTTCTCCAACTTCTTCAAGCGATTAGCTAGAAAAAAAATTAATGATTGGAAATCCAGTTTCTGCGAAAATTCAAAGCTTCAATTTCCTCCATGTTAACTTTCCTATGAACTCTTACGGAATACTTTAATACTTATAGCTTGATACTAAAATCACATAAGAATTTAACAGAAGTTTTGCCAGATGTTTCAAATTATCAGATTGTTTTCTACAATGTAGTAATTAAATTTTTAGTCTCAGTATTTGTCTTCAAAAGTTATTTAAAAATGCAGCATTTGCACCAGTTGCTTTTGATTTATTTATATTTTCTTACTAGAAAAGGAATCCGTCTAGATAGGTTGTTATCCCATTAACAATATTCCAGATAGGATTGTTATTGATTGACTAGTTAAGTATGTACTAGAAAATCTCACACACATTGATTTGTGACAGATTAATTAACGAAAATTGTAGTCAAAAATTTGGCAGAGTTTTTCAGAAATAAAGAAAACAAAATATTATTTGTAGTACATTTTAGATGTAAATATATAGCAATATTAACAGTTTTGTTTATTTAAAGTGGTTTATCAATGACACAGACATTGAACAAGACACACACACACACAAAAAAAAACTTCATAAAATAATGTATTTTGCCAAAGATAAACTACAAGAAGTTAAATATAATTTAGTAAACTATGAAGGGAATGAATTAATGAAATGAAGATTGATCGATCATAAGAATAATAAAATCAAATTCCCAAAACGCTGAAATCCACGATTCTGCCAAAATTCTAATAAAAAAAAAATTCCAAATACAAAATTAAAATAATGCTGAAAGAAAATATTAGTGGAACTCATCTCATTAATCTTTGCTAAAATCCAACTTAAAAATGCAAATAAAATGTGTAATGTGCTATTCCATAATAATATAACGTTCAGGAGCACTCAAACTAAAACTAATCATCAAATTTGACAAAACAAATGGCGATCTATTAACAGAAAAAAATTCATCGCTAGATACAAAATAAAAACAATCTTGGAAAGAAGAAAAGCCATATATATGGCGTTCATAAACTCGTCCTGGCTCGCTCACATTTATTTTTCGCACTCATAAAACAGTGTCAAAACGGAAGTTGGCTCGACTCCAAATAACGTAGCCGTCATTTCTAAATGAATCTTATATGAAGACAGTCTTCTTCTTTCTCAAGACCTATAATTTTCTCTAATTAACAGCTTAATAAGCGTTTAAACTTTCTAACTGCATAATAATCTGAAAGTTCCATGTTTAATTTTAATGCATTAGACAACGAATTCTAAAATTTTTCCGACTCAGTGAAATGATTATTACAAAAAGGATACTTTCATAAAAACTTTTATTAACCCTGTGTAAATTACATACATTGAGATAAATGGACACTTGCCTTCGATTATTAACTACCGTCATTTGTATGTTTATAGTGACAAGTGCTAAGCATCTGCTTGGTAGATGCGTCCAATAGAAAAAACAGACTCCATGTACGCAGCTTTAGATTTCTTGCCAGACGATGTTGCTGATACATGGGTGAAAATCCAGGTTTATAATACAGAGCATTCTGTTTAGGCAAAATTTTATGGTAATTTTGTAAAACAATGGCACGAAAATCCCGACTCTTCGCATGTGGAATTATTTTGAGACATCATTGAACCAAAAATGGCATTGAAGGACGGAACAGTAAGATCAACTTGTTAACTAGGGTATCCCATTCAGGAATAGAGGAATTGGTTATTTTATTCAAAGAGAAGTTGAATATTGTGACATTTTAGCAGTAAGGAAGGATTTAAAAGGAAAGCGAAGAGCAAAAAAGAAAACAAATCTGGATAAGTGGATAATTCAACCAAAAGAAGAAAAAAAAAAATCCTTTCATTATAAATTATTAGGTTGTCGTATTGCGTTCGCAAATATAATAAAATTATTATGAAAGTCTTATAAAATAATAAACAATAGAATTTTATTTTAGAAGCTACTTGTAGTAATAAAGTGAAATTAAATGTTTAAAAAAACATTTACATTTTCAAATAAATGAAATTCGCAAAATTTTCACCTTGGTATTGTTGATAATTGTTAGCATGTTTGTTTTTCATTCTTATTTTCGTTGCCTGTCAAAAAATTTAATTTGTCATCATAAATTAAAATTTAAACACCAGATGACAGTAAATATTTTGCTGTATTTCTAATTTTGTTCAGTTAAAAATGCTTATATTTGTACCAATTTTATTTTTATTTACGCCCTTTTAAAAACATTTGACATTTTTAGTAAGAATGTGTGAACCTGAATCTTTAAAATCAGTGGAGTCTTACTAAAATTTTTTAAAGAAGAATTAGAATATTTAAATATTAATTTAAAAATACTTCTATGTTTAGCTGAAAAATGCTTGAATTTTCTCGATACTACAAAAGTAGCCCGAATATTCTACCTTCAAAATTGTCTTTCTCATTCTGACATCACCTTTATCTTCAACATTTTGGAAAATATAATTAAATACACTGAAGATGTTAGTTTGAATCTGATTGAAAAGATCAGCGAAGGAATCTGGGATTATTATCTCCTTTTTTTAAACACTGTGATAGATTTCCCATTCATGATGTTCTAAAGAAATGGTTTGAATTAAAATTCCATAGAATAAAAGTATAAGCCAAATTTTTTAAATCCTATATATAATCCTAACTTTTTTGAAAATATAATCAATATTACTCATAAAAAATTATCTTCTCCAAAACGTTTTGGATTGATTTTCGTTTATGAAATTCGTTTTATTTTTAAATCATTAATTTTTCTGAATAATTTGCAAACTATCCATATGTCCTTCTCTGATTACTAAATAAACTATTTGTATAATAATGAATCTTGCATACAATACAAAGTGAGTAATTTAATTTTTCAGTTTTCAGTTGCGTATAATATAATATTTTATAGTACAAACATGTTTTTAAATTAAATTCCATTCAAGATTTTTGTAAGTAGGCAAAGTTCGTATTTAAAACCGGAAATTTTTTTTGTGTGTCATTCATCACTGCAACAAAGAGATTTAAAAAAATAAAAATAAAACCTCGCCGAATTTCTGTCAAAAATTGATTTTAACTATCATATTTTTTTTAAATCGCGTGCACAGCTGTTATTTAAAATTTTCACGCAGGCATTAATCATTAATACTGAATATTCAATTCGGTTAATACATTTCCTGTCTACAATGAAGCACAATTACGCGACATCATTCGGCACTAATAACAACCGTTTTTTATGAAAAAATTTTATCGTCCTAATAATGCACAAATCATATCTGTGTGAATAGATGTTGCTTTGTTTCTGACCGAATATAATCTTAAATGGTTATGAAGATGCCTCCTGAAATTCGCGCGTCCATATTCTGAAAGTAAGACAGAAGTGCTCCAGGGCAGGAAGTCGCGAGGTAGGTGACAGGAAGTCTGCTGGCAGGAGGTATTTCATTGAAAGAGCCTTGGGAAAAAGTCTTTCCTTCACGTTAGAATGCGACGTTTGCCCCTTGGCTATTGGAGTTGCAATTGTTTTGCAACTTCTGAACTGACTGCACAGAGTTTTTGCCTATGATTAGTCGTGATTTGATTACAAATTAAGGAATCTTTCGCACCATGTTAGATATACTCTCAGTTGACCAACTCGAGAATTTCAAGCCTTTTCTTCCCTTTGTCATTCGTTGAAAGAGATGCTTGCTCCGAGATAACGGAAATGAAAAAGGGCATTTGCTGAGGAATGGAAATGTGTACTTTCACACGCGAAAAGTCGCTAACAAAAGCTGACTTTGAAAAGAGGCCTCTGCGTATTTGGAATTCTTAAAGTGTTTGAAAACTTTTTTTACGCATTACTCGTTTGACAAATTACTTATGTTTCTCTAATGAATATTTATGGGTGTACAATTTTGTTATTTTAAATTAATGTGCATTAGTTTGCTTTGTAAAGTGTTTAAATTAATTAAAGTCAATTTTTAAAAGTTAACTTTTTTTTTTGTTAATTTCTGAATGTATGGGTTTTTTTTTTTCTTTCCTTCGTTAATTTCTTAATATATCATTCGACTTACTTATCATAGCAATGTGAGGAATAAAAAATAATAATTCCCTAAGAAAGAGAAATATTATCAATTGTTCTTTAAATATTATTTCTTTGATGTTTTATTGTTACAGTAGAAAAGACTTCGAATAATGTATTTCTCTTGATTTCAAGTCCACGGCCCGATACTCTTTCTGCATTTGTGAATTTGCATAAAAATAATATTTTAAAACATAATTTTCTACATTTCCATGAGTATCCATACCAACAAGATTTTTTAAAAAAAAATCTAGAATAACATTTTTTATTGTATTTGTCTCAAATCTGCCCCTGAAAATGAGGTGAATCGAAAAAAAATTAAGGTTTGATATCAGTTGATGATAAAAAAAGTCTGGCAGAGTATTCCTACTGTCTGTTTTTCTTTTCATGGGAAATAAAGCAGCCGAAGTAGAGGAGAATTTATCGTTTAAAACATTTCTTCAAATGATTACTGGGCTATGTGTAAAATGCTATCATTCAAAAAACAAATGCCTATACAAGTACAGAATTTTTTGTCAAAATCTGTAAAAATGCCTTTTGGTAATTATTTCTCTTCGTCTGTCGCTGAATTTGTTTTCATTACATCAAATACTGCATAAGCGTAACATGTGGTATCTCGAAAAGAGATCATTTTTTTTTGTGTTGACTAGAGTTTTCGAAGTTATTGCTGTGGTTATGGAGAATTCTGTTACCTAATTTAAAGTAAAAAACGAAACTGGTTTGAATAGCAATCACAAAAAAAGTTTCAATAGTTTTATTATTTTGATTATAATGTTATTTGCTGCTTCTAAAATTCCTTATCAATGAAAAATATTATTATCTATGCAACAATTAAATTTTGAATGCATTATGATCAATTCCATCCTATTCATCAGAGTTGATAATGCAAAAATTACTGATATTTGTTTTATATTCTTTTCTTTGTTATATACTAAGGAGTGAAAATAAGAACTATTATCTGGAAAATGTTTCGAACAATTTGCTGATTTTAAACAAATATTATGATAAATTACTGTTTTAATGCGTGTATCAATAAAAAAAATGTTTTTATGACATGTCAAACAACTTGACAAAATAGAAAGAATAACTTTTATGTAAAATTTCGTTTAATGCCATTTGCTCAAAGAAAAAAAAAGACATCAAAATTTATTTATTAGCTTAAATTCCTGAAATCTTAGTTTAGTGTTAACTTGGACGTTTAATGTTAGTTTAGTGTTAGCTTAGGGTATTTTTTTTTTCGAATTATAATTTTCACCTATATTTAGATTATTATGAGTAATTAAAAACAAGTTCGAAAACTTCATTAAAATTATCGCTATGTATTATGTATATTGATTGTTCAAAAAATGGAAGACGTTTCTACTTTCGTATATCTTGTGATATCATAATGATTCATTCAGTTCTAATGATGTCCGCACATTTCGTTCCATCTAATCAAGCTCTGTTTCAAGATATCCGAAGTAGGACGTTACCCTTTAAAGGACATCCTAATTAAGGTTTTGGAAAACAACAGATCTGGAAGAAATAAATTAAGTACGTGAGACAAAATTGATATAAATGCCATATCTAAATATAAATTCAGCAAAAAAAATCTAAATTATTTATTCGGTGATTTTCTTTTGTTATTGAAGCAAAGATCAACACAAAATAGCACAACAATTAATGCATATTGTTGGAACGTAACAGAAAAAGATTAAGTTCTCTTTGTAATTACAATAACTTACGAGTTTTTGTCCATTACTGTTACAAATTGAATTTTATCAGTTAGTTAATTTGTTAAAAATGAGCAACTTGAGGTGTCATTTACTTATTCTAGTCATGACGTTACGACAAAATTAACTTTTCATGTCAGCTATTATTATCTTCGGTATTATCCATTCCATTGTTTAAAAGGTTTCTAAAATCAGGTCATTTAAATGAAGTGAACCTTTTCATGTCACTGGAGGTATTTCACGATCGATTTGTATTAGAGTTTCATAAGCATTATTATTTTTGTTTCATTTGTCTTTCTTTCTTTTTTTTTAGTATAATGCATTCCTAAACAAGGTCATGGAAAGGTCATACTTACCTGTTTACCAGCGAATTAAACAAAAGAAACATCAGATGAAATATGAATTTCCAATAGCCAACAATATGTACATTGCTACTTCAAAGATTTGTTGTCTTTGTTATATACCTTAAATTTTATTTAAGCAACTATCTTCACCTTTGCGTTTATGGCAAAAATGATTTTAGTATTATATAAATTTGTGTATAATGGCTTATTTTCATTGAATTAAATGGGGGTTTTCTATCATCAAGTATTTTGATAAAATCGTTTAACGATAATTATGTCTAATGATGAAAATTTCTTTTTTTTTAAAGTTTTTATTCTGTATACTAATTATATCTGCCCTGTTTACAATAAAATGTAATCAGATTTTCAAAAATCTTCACAAAACGCTCAATGTTATGCAACAATGTCATGTCAAATCCTCACATAATATACCTATGTTAACTATGTGTGAGTAACAGGGAAATGTTAATTAGTTAAAAATTGTTTATTAAAAATTAAAAATCATTTAAAAATTGTCGTACAGAAAGGATAGGCATTTGAAATGTTTTCGGTGTTTTGGATCTTGTAAGTTTTTTAAGAGCTTAAATGTTTTCTTTTTCATATCAATATAGTTCAAAATTATCGAGATTCAGTTTAATGGCTGTTTAGTAGCTTCAACATTGGAGTTAACTAATAAATGATGTAACAATCAACTGGCCCATAAAAATATTTATTTTATTTTAAACTTCGTTTTTGTTGCTTAGTGAATTAAAATTCTGACAATTGTTACGTTGCTGCATTGCGTGTTTTTTTTTTTTTTTTTTAATTTATGAAGATCAAATAACTAAAAGCTTTTCAGACTGATTTAGTTAACCAATTCTAATTTTCTGAAGGTATGTTCATTTCTTTGAATAATCTAACGTGCTTATTGGATTTTCAGAAAATTACATAGATGCTTCTAAATTTTGAATGAGTATACGTTTTAAATAATTATATCTCTGGAACTCCTTCACCCATTCTTAATTTATTATTCAATTTTGTTCATTTATTTATTTTCTATAGCAAAAAAAAAATTCCTTGTATAAAAAAATAAAAATAATAAAAGGAGTATATGAAACCGGAAATTCATATTTTTAATTATATGGATAAGATATTTATTTTAGTTAATTTTCGAGCATTTAAAAGCTTAAGTATAGGCGAATTAATGTCTTACTATAGCAAGTGTTTTGCACACATACTTGACCGAAGACAATTCTTTGTTAATTTTAGTTTGAGCGCTCAGCATTTGTGTAGTAACTGGCAACGTCGAGCAATGTCAAAATACGTTAATATATTTAGGAATAATTTATTATAATTATTATTTCGTATGTATTACCGTGTGTCTTGTGTGCTATTTACATCCTTTTTATTCGAAATCAAATCCTGTAATAAACCAATTTCCTGGTTAGATTTTAATTCACATCTTTGTTATAAAACTTTAAAAATTTTATTGGAATATTTTTCTAATTCATGTTTTTCTAAAAATTTTATATCAGTAATTGGTTTGAAATGCTTTTACATTTATCTTCTATCTTTACAATAAGAGTATCAGTTGCAGTGCTTAAAAATAATGTCTAAAATTCTCTACCAGGTTTTCAGTAACTTCATTTCTTGCTATTTCGGGATATAATCGTTTCTTTTTCGAATTCGCTTTTCAGGAGAATGTTCTGAAATATTCAAATTGAGTGCTATCGTTTTTGTTTCATCTAAAATATGTTACATTTTATTCTTAAATTTTGGATGTCAGTTTTAATTTTATTAATTAAATTAAATCATTCAAAACTATTGTTTTTTATTGAAATATTTTATTTATAGTGTTACTTTTGAACAATATTGCAGACCATGCTATCAAACATAAAATGAATAGTATTTCTTGTATTGAATCCAATAGAATTTTAGCGTCGGATACCATTGTATTATCATTATTTGTATCAATAAATTCTTCTAGACATTAGAATTTGTTCAAACTGTGTATACATTGCTTTAATCAATTCTATTTTATCATTCTAACGAGTGTCACATAATGGTTTAAAACTAATTTTTAAATGTTTTTGTAGAATTTCCCATCTTTTTGTAGATGCATAAAATAAGCAATATCAAAATCTTTTTCACAATATATAGCTGCTGGAAACGGCATTACAAATTAATAAATTAAAGGAGTGTGATACACATGGTATATAAATCGCATGAGAATTTAAAGCTGCTATTCTAGATAGTAAACCTTTATATTTCTCTTTCATGTTGATATCGTTATGTCCTCCACAGTTCATAATATCTAAATCAAGCTCACTTAATCCTTTTAATCGACTTTTTTTAGCCATTAGATCAGAGGTGTCCAAACTTTTCGCTGCACGGGCCGGATCGAAATTAGATCCATGTTATACGGGCCACATGTATATACAAATTGAAAAATATCGTTAGGAGTAAAGTAGCATTAAATACTATTAATTAATACTATTTTACTGTAACTTGAAAATACAAAATACTAAACAAACAAAATATTATTATATAATTATTTTATATAAATTGAAATATTTTCATGCAACTTCTAATGCGAATGATGAAACTTTTTTTTTTTTTTTTGTTGTTGTTGAAGAATGTCTTTATAGTTGGGATCAAAATTTGTTAGACCAATCATAAGCAATGACTGCAAATGATCATCAGATAAATTTGCTCTATATTTTGATTTGAGATACTTCATTCGAGAAAAAGTTTGTTCGCACACGTAAGTAGTCCCAAACATTGAAATGAATTTACGAGCAAATTTCTTCAAATTTGGAAACTCTTTTGCATCCAAATATTTATAAAAATCTATTAAGTTTCCTTCCTTGTATTTTCCTTTGATTTGTTCGTTTGCTTGAAGATCAATAATTTCTATTTGAAGCTGTCTTGAAATTTCAGCAGGTTGGTTTGGGCGAAAACATCATTATGTTTTAAAACCCTCCGCGGGCCGGATAAAATCACTCGGCGGGCCGGGTTTGGCCCGCGGGCCGTAGTTTGGACACCTCTGCATTAGATCAATTACTTCAACAAAGCGTATAAATTACTCATTCATAGTTAATATTTTTTTTCTTCAAAATTTGCATACCTAATAATGACTGAAGTATGTTTCTTATGAGAAATATCAAAAATACAATTCATTTATTACCATAGTAAATGGCTGCTTTTATAGTTTTGTAAAGGACTTTACCAACACAGAAATAATTTTTTCTTGTTATCTGTGTGCTATATGATGCGCAATGCTATTTTGCGAATTTTTTCTTATCCATTAACACGGAGTCGTATTTACTTAATATTTCGATTAAACTTAAATTTCGTTTATTAGACGTTTCTATTATCTCATGGGTCTCTCAAAGTGGAAGATTAATACAATTCTTCGAAATAGTAATTTAAATCATTCTGTCTTTCCTTATTTATAGTGACCTGATTTGTTTTATCAATAATCGAACATAAATATACTCGTTTTAGTAGTTCTTTTCTTGCAGTAAACGAATTAAAATGACAATTAGAACTACCGCGATCATGAATTACAGTTGATAGCTTTCAGCAGAATTTGAAAATAGAATTTGAAATAAAATTCTTGTGTTTTTGAATAAATTAACTAGCTGCGAAATTGGGTTTCATCATTTTACATTTTTTTAAGTGGTACGTTGTGGAAAATTATCCATCTTTACCGTTACCGTTTTCAGCAAAAACTCGTTTGAATTGGACATGCTAAGTTTTAACTCAAAACTTTCTAACTTCACTTATAACTCTCAGCCATAAACTTGGTTCACTTATACTCACTTGATCGTATTTCCTATTTTCATTTTCGTCGTTATTTTCTGATTCGATCATATAAGCATGCGGTTCTTCACTTAATACACATTCTATACATTTTCCATTCAATTATTGTGTAATTTCTGCAGTACTTTCTTTTCAAGTTAAAATTTTCTGCATGCAATTGCAAGATTGTGTAGTTTGGGCCGAACTTTCTTCTCCATTTGAAATTTTCGACATTTTCATTGCAAGATTTGTGTCCATTCTGCTCTTTTTCTTTCAAGGCAGAGTTACTTCGTTGACAAAAAAAAAATGTGACTTCTTGATTTTTTTTTTCGAAACTCAGAGATTTGGCTCGGACATGATTAGATCTAAAAATATTACACATTTTATGGAATGAATTTTCAAATTACTGTATGCAATTTTTGTCGGTGAAGTAAATGATAATAAATCTACTTACCTTATGTTTATAATATGCTGCATACTTTCAACAGATTATAATATATCTGTAAACACATGTTTCTAAACCCGTCGAATATCCCAGTTAAATTTCTTCCTCTCTTCTTTCCTCTCCGCTATTATTGTTCAGAAAATTTAGTTCTTAATCATCTTCGGACCCCATCAATCGCATAGCATCCACCGAAGTCCCTCCCACAGATGTTCTACCCTCTCTGTAAATACTTTTTATTAATTTCTGGTTATACGACTATTTGGATAATTTATTCCATTAAAGAGTCTGCTCTGCTTATCAGAACATTTTTTATCGTTATGAAATAAAAATTTAACCGTGAAAATTTCTATTGTTAAAAGGATTTTCACATTATCCCTAATACTCATTAATCATAATATTTTGACGAAAAAAGATGTAGAAAAAATGATTTTATTAATCAATTCATCAAAATAATGAATCGCTTTAGGATGAAATCATTGTTGAACCTACATGGTTCAGGATTTTCTTTAAAAGAAAAACATATTTCTCATTAAGGGAGTTCTGACTCATTAAAAACTTTTTGTTAATTAATTTAGAATTTTGAAATTTTTTGTACTGATTAACTATTTAACTAATAAGCAAGATCACAACATAACAGTTCAAAAAAGCTTTTTTTTTTTAAAAAAAAATTAATCTTTAAGAAAAATATGAGTCGTTTTAAGCCGCTAAAAATCAAAATATCCTTGGTCAATTTTTAATTTTTTTTTTTTAAATTAAACTAAAGCATGTGGGATTAATTTTGATTCAACAGTTAAAAAAAATATTAATTCAATAAGAGATGAAAAATATTTGAATATAAATTTTAAAAATTTCTAAGATGCTTTTTTTAATGTAAAAAATGCCATATTTTTGCTATTGTTGCCATGGGTTTTTATTAATTTAAAAATTAATTTCTTTCATTTTCTTTGATCTTTTTTTATTCGATTTTTCTGCAATTTTTCAATCGAAAAGCGAAATTTTTTGCATTGCATCAGTGCCATTGAGCTTTTGATGTCTTAACATATCATTTCAACATCATTTTAAACTGGAATTTCCAAAAAATTGGAGCATGTATGAACTTTATGCGAGATTTTATGGTATTTTTTGAATTCCTTTATTTGATTTGTATCGGTAAAGATTATTACGGTGGATTTTTACTTTAATTTCTGATTTGCTTTTGTGTCCTTGTGTGTTTTTGACGACAACACATTACTGCAATATTTTTAAAACTTTAATATCAATTTGTCGGAGTACTTTAATCCCTCTTTGTTTCATTGCATAATAGCTGTGCTGACTGAATTCAATCAATTTGAAGTTTAAGAATGTAATTATAATTACAGTGTACAATCAAAGTTTATACGAAGGTGCTATGCGCGGATATGGAGTACAAAACACTGTGCGTAAACCAACAGACAACTAGTAAAGATGTGGTTCGCATGCTTCTCTCCAAATTCAAGATGAAGCACAGAGATCCAAATCTGTTTTATCTTACTATGGAAGTGTGGATGCGGAAGACAGGTAAATATTTTGCTCGTTCAAAAAATTATTTTGACAAAAAAAAAAAAAAAAAACGGGTTTTGGCATGAGTCTTATTTGGCTGTGACTTAATGCACTAATGTTTTGTAACTATACCGCTATTATGAATTGTATAAAATCTTTATTCTTATTAAGCATGATGAGTTAGTGAGAAAAACTCAGTAAACCCAAATGCATGAAATACAGCTTAAGAATAGAAGGGGAAAAAATCTTCTTTGGAATTGAATAGCTTGTGATCTCTAACTTAACACGAAGATGTTTATTCATTTGATGTTAGAAGTTGGTTAAAATCTTTCTGTTGAGAGCTTTAAATATAGTAAATTAATGGGAGGGGTTTTTTTTTCTAAATTTTTATTCGTTTTTACAGCTGAATAATTTTTAAAGCTGCTTTTAGCACTTGTTTGAACTAAAACTTTTAAATTGTCTTTTATTATGCGTTAATATTTATAACCTTAATAATTTGTTATTTGCCAATGTATGAATTTTGCGGTATTTAAAAAATAAATTAACAATCGGTAAGTTTTTTAATAAAATGAGGTGAAAAATCTCTGAATAAATTTGAGGCTTTTTATTGGATAAGATTCATAAAAAAATTAAGAATTTGTTTCTTTCTTCGTTTCTATTCAATTAACTAGTAGTTAGAACGCAGCATTTCAAAAAAATATTTGGATAGTCTCCAAAAGTGGATAAATAGAAATAACTTCTTTTATTGTCTTTCTACTACTGCATGTATATGTTGTTTAATTGGATGAACTTCATAATTTTATTAATCATATATTCTTAGCTCTTTTATATCCATTTTAATAAGAATTTTCATACTGAGTAGTCATCTAAAAAATTAACAATGCTGCAAAAAAAAAAAAAAAAAAAAAAAAAAAAGAAAGAAAGAAATTGAGTTTTTAAAAAATACTACTTTAACTGTAAGTATCCGAATTCTTTATTTTTAGATCCAGATATGAAACGTATTTTTACCTTGCATCATTATATCTATTACATTTCGTAAACATAGCCGCCTTTGGCGACTAAATTATTGCCTTTTTAGGTAGTAAAACGATTAATATGGAATGCTTTTTTTAAAAAAAGTTTCAAAGTTTTATTTGATACGATAGAAAGATATGAATTTATCTGAATCATTCTATTACAAATGATTGGGGTGCAACTTAAAATATGTGCATGCCACGAAATAAAAGCGGAAATGAATATTCTACTTTGGAAGTAATGTCTAAAGAAAGCAATTTTTTTAACACTGGCTAAAGCATGCGAATGAAAGATTTGATGGATGAGTTTGAATTTTACAACATTGCCCCAGATTGGAACCAGAGTAAATTAATAAAAATTATTGAAAATAAATGAAATGTGCAGAAATGGAATTGATATCGTTAAAAAGGTAAGTTTTTAAATTTTAAGATAATGTAAAAACCACTTTTGTTTGATAATAACTTGGGAAGATGTTTTTACCGGGCAGCCAAGGCATATAGATAGTCTGACAAAGGTTTAGCCTATTTTCGCGCTCGATTAATTTGTTTCATTCTTGTTTTTCACGTCTTTTCATATTCTATCCTTTAATTGGCGAGAGTTCTTAAACCACACCAGATAATTTTTAGTAATATTTTGCTGCTCCATTAATTAGTTTGACGATGTGTTAAATTAAGTGCAATTATGAAAAAAATTCAATGAAACAGTCAGAAACATTTGTATGGCGTTTTGTTTACATTTGTCTGCTGCTGTTCGACAGTAAAAAATAAGAGCGATTTCTGTGCCACATACGTTAGCGTTTTATGTAAAGAGATATTATTCATAATTTTCCTGTTTCTTTCTCTTGGAAGATGTAAATCAATCCACCATCAAAAGTCTATGCATCATCTTTTCCTTAAAGTATCCATGGGAAACAAAATATTGAATTTTTTTCATTGCAACTCTATAATTAACCAGATTTGGAATAGATTTGATTGTGAAGCTTCAGCTGATATTGGTTATTGTCATTGAAGATTTTTGAACTATGTTAAAAATACGACATGAAATGACCTGTATTTTTAAAAATATTAAACGTTTTGTTAAGTGAAAGTTGCGAAAATACTTTTTGAAGATCTCCAATGTTCATTGCGTGTACGTACTATAACAATTAATTCTTTTTTATGAAAATTTTAATCTGAATAACGCTTTATAGAATTATCTTGGAAGAGAGACTTATAATAAAAGAAAATGAATATTCAATAAAAGAAATATGTTTCTATCGAGGCAACAAGAAGCGGAGCTGAAAATCTTAAACAACTAATGCGAAAAAAAAGAGTGGGCAAAAAGAAAGGAAGAAAAGACTGAGAGCTAATGAGAACTTTGGACGAGATTGATGGAACACACTGTGTGACGTCGACTTAACAGGTTCTTGATTCTTCTGCTGTCTTTACTGGTTAACTGTACCCTCACAGATGAAGAGACATACATCCTTGTAAAGTCGCGTTCCAACGACCTGCGGCATTTACGGATATAGTCGTAAATCTTCCAACTAACCCATTGTATGACCATTCTCGCCTGTGGACGTCGGTCCTGTGTTTTCTGAAAATTATCGATAGACATCAAGGAACCCCCAGAAAACCACAAAGGGAAAAGCGTCCTTGTCTCCAGACGCGCGCAAGTCGTTAGAACGGGACTTAAATGATCTGTCATTAAGACGCTCATAATGTTATTTGCGGGATTAACAGTACCTATATCGCCAATTAATCAAGAACATTCTATGAACTCAACTGAATTTTCTTTATGATGATAATTAAACACCTCATTTAACACCCCAAAAATCTGCCAAAATTTGTAAAAAATCTGTTTAGTAGTAATCCAAGTCTTGCTTCGAAGGTTGCAGTCCGAATCTGAATTAATGCCTTTTTTATTTTTTTTATTCTAGAATGCTGACATATTTTCTATTTTTCAGGCATTCCGATTAGATCTGTTGTGGTTTTGGAGGATGATGCTCACCCAGCTGAACTACAAGCTTGCCATCCGAGAGGAGAATCGAAGTAAGTGATACGATTATGTTATACTATTTTACTCACAAGAATTATTTTTGGAAGGGAAGGAAAAAAAAAACGATTTTTAAAAAATTTGTTTTTGTAGGTTTTCCATGAAAATGAGACGTGGTGGTCTAGTTAAAGTATTTGGAGGAAGCTGTTTGATGGCTGGTGTAAGTTTACTTTCGAGCTTATACTAATTACTTTTTTTCCGTGATTATTGCTTCTTATTTTTTATTTATTACTAGCCGCCTTTGGCGACCAGCTGGTTCGCCATGAGTTATGCGTTCTAAAAATTTCAATTGAATCACATATTCATTAGCCTTGAAGTAATGCCGGGCATTGATTGGTCAGAAATTAAAAATGTTTTTTTTTTCCGTGGTGTTGCCAAAATATTAAATATGTTTTTTTTTAAAGCGAAAAAGGAAAAAAAAATATTGAATAAATGATTTAGATGTTGCAAACGATTATAGAAAACTTGGCTTTGCATTTATTTTTTTAAAAACTATCACATTTTATAATGGAAAAAAATTATGGAATTAATGATACAGATATTGCAAACGATTATATAATATGCCATAGTCGGGACTTTAATGCATATCCTGTCTAAATTCAATCAGGTTTACCATAAATAAAGAAGATTTGTTGAATAAATGATTTAAATATTGCAAAAGATTATAGAAACCTCTGCTTTGCATTTATTTTTGTAGAAAATATCACATTTTATGTTTCTTTTATTTTATCCAGTCACGTGCTAAAAGTATCATTTCTTTAGACTTGATTTACGATGAAAGTTTTGTTTTTATTTGAACTTCTGTCATTGTTTTCTTTTATTTTATCCAGTCACGTGCTCAAAAAAAAAATGGTTAAAATATTTCTTTAAAAATTCGTTAAAAATAGACGCTTAAGTTATAACACTGATACCATTAGAAAGCTAATTTTTTAATCTTTAAATTGATATTAAAATCATGTTTGTGCGATAATATTTTCGGAAGTTATAGCGGAAAAACGTCGAAATTTCGCTTAAATTTTAATTAATTCAAATTCTAATTAAAAATTCGAAAAAAGGGCTCCGAGGTGCACATTCCCAACCTCCAAGGTATACATGTACCAAATTTGGTAGCTGTAGGTCCAACGGTCTGGCCTGTAGAGCGCCAACACACACACACACGCACACACACACACACACATTGAGCTTTATTATAAGTATATATAGAATAGATTTGAAAAAAAGGCCTGCTCATACACCTTTGAGATGCACTGTAAAAAATTGTCGTTTAAAGAATCAAAAGGTTATAATTTCGGATATTGCGAAAAAATGAAGCATAGAAGATGTTGAATTTATGAAATCAAATCAAAAGGGGACTATACAAACAATTGCAAATAAATGAAATGAACCTATAAAGATATATCAGGAACCAGATTGAAGATATTTTGTGAGCAGTTTCAATCCAGAAATCATTTGTTTTGTTCGTGAAATTGTGGGGACTTGAGTGTTTCTTATTTCGATATCTACTATTCACTGTAATATACAAACAAGCGAAATTCATAAATATCGCAGAATGTGTCTGACACTTGAGAAGAAATTGCACCATAGAACTACCGAAAGTGCGGGATTGCATTGGAGAGATGAAAGATTAAACATTTTCTTCTGATCCGAAAATAAATTCATTTGAAATATCCTGATGGCTTACATGATCTAGAATGAGAACCTCGTGAGTTCTTCAGTCCATAATAACGACAATCTCGCGTGATAGAGGGCGGGTTCTTTTCAACGAAACAAAGGATATTGCTATTGTTAATGGTTGACAATGTTCTAAGGACTATCCAAATGTCCTTAAAAGCCATCAGTAACTGTTGTAGATTGAAAAACCATCAGTCCAGACCTGAATCCAATGAAAAACTTCTGAGAAATATTTACTCCAGAGATGGATGGATGCCCATGGTCATCAGTTTTCAACTATTCACGAATTAAAGTAACAAGTTAGGCAGAATTGGTTTTCATAAAGTCTAGATGGAAGCATTCATGATATAAAATTGTCAGAATAATCAAACAGATGGATTGAAAATCTAAATTTAAGCACAAAATACTTGAAGAGTCCTTATGTTTTTGGGACAGATTATTATTATTATTTTATGTTTGTTTACGAAAAATTCTGTAAAATTTATTCTATATTTCTTTGATACAATACACTTGTATTATGATTCTGTATGCTTATTATGTTTTCGTGATTATTGCATCATTTTTCAAAAGATATTTCAAAATATTACCTTTTCATATAATTTTGATATATATGCAGAGTGTATGCAGACTTTTCTTTGGTACATATATATGTACTATATATATTGTATTCTGTTTGCATTCCAAATATGCAAAATGTAGTTTTAATTTTCAATATGCTGATTTTTAAAAAAATATTTTCTTCTTCCTAGTCCTTGTATAAAAGTCTTCTTGTGTCGGATAGAACATGTACAACAGAACTAATTCAATTAGTTCTACACTGTTACAATTCCACTGAGCATCACGAAAAATTCTCAATTTATGAAATCAGCTGTACCAAAGATTGTAAGTATTCTACTTGTTGTATTGTTTACTTTGAATACGTTTTTTTAAAAGGTTTTTTATGCATGTTATCTCAATGCTGCATAAGATAAACATGTATTGGATATTTGTTTAATCCTATTTTAATCGAACTTGTTTTGATGCATTGAACAAGCAACTCATATTTTTTTCCTCCACTATATTTTGAGAGTAATCTTTCATTTTCCTACTTTGGCCTCATGCTGAACCATCAAACATTTCATTGGTCCTATTTACTTTTTAAAACGAAGATAATTTGGCTTCTTCATATATTATAATGAGTAGTCTGTAAAAAAAAAAAAAAAGCATCTGATTCATCCTAATACGTCAAGAAAGAATAAATATGACATTTTAAAACCATTCATTATTAATTTGGTATGATTAATATTTAGGATTTTTTTATTATTCCTTTTAAATATATGTTTTAAACATTAAGCCAATTTTTGTTCATGACTTGTATAAAATATCTTAAGCGGAAATAAATTCATTACATGAAATAATTGTAAATGTATTTTTCCCTGGAATTGTATAGTCAATAAAAAAAATGACATTTTTATAATTCCTGTATTAATTCTCAAGTCTTCATAAAATTACTGTCACTAGGAAATTATTCAAGGGGCCTGGTTTATTTTTATTGAAAATTATTAACTAGTTAATTAACACAGTTAATTTATAAGTATTTTGGAATTTTCCCTTTTCAGAAACCGATATTTTATTATAATTTGATCCAATCTGCATTTTTCGATATGTGTATCAGATTCCATTTCAAAATGTATAACAGTTCTTAAGATGTAATTAATTTTGCTTGCTTAAAACTCTGTCTGACATAACTCACTAAGTACATTATATTTATAAATCCCAACGTATCCAAAGCAAAAAAGCATTTCATTCGATTTATTTTTTTCCATGGACATTTCGAAAAAAAATAACTAAACATGATTCAGATTAGTCTTTTAATACGAAACTTCATTTTCTAATTCAATTTAATATGTTATTTTTATAACATATTTGGGAACGCTATATATATATATATATATACACTGATGGAGAAAAAAAATCCCAACACCAAGAAAAAATTATTGTACAGTAATGAAATTTTAGGAATACCTTTGTCTAGGTAACATATTTAATTGATTAAAGTTTCAAGATCACAGGTAGAGCCATTGGCGAGAAGAGACATTTCAAATGTGAAATGTTGGTACATTAGTAACCGGTGTAACCGCCAGAATTTTGAATGCAAACGTGCATGCATTGTGTCGTGCAGGTGTCGGATATCAGTGTGTGGGATGGAGTTACATGCCTGTTGCACTTGGGCGGTCAATGCAGAGACGGTTAATGTTGGTTGTGGATGACGCTGGAGTTGTCGTCCAATGATTTCCCATACGTGCTCGATTGGAGAAAGATCTGGTGATCTAGCAGGCCAAGGCAACATGTCGACACTCTATAGAGCATGTTGGGTTACAACAGCGGTATGAGGGCGAGCGTTATCCTGTTGGAAAACACCCCCTTGAATGCTGTTCATGAATGGCAGCACAACAGGTTGTATCACTAGACTGACGTACGAATTTGCAGTCAGGGTGCGTGGGATAACCACGAGAGTGCTTCTGCTGTAATACGAAATTGCCCCCCAAACCATAACTCCAGGAGTAGGCCCTGTGTGCGTAAACGGCAGACTGGTCAATAGCAGGCGTTCACCTTGCCTCCTTCTAACCAACAAACGGCTATCACTGCGACCAAGGCAGAACCGGCTTTCATCAGAAAACACAACAGATCTCCACTCCGTCCTCCAATGAGCTCTAGCTTGACACCACTCACGTCGCAAACGGCAGTGGTTTGGAGTCAGTGGAATACACTGTACAGGGCGTCTGGCTCGGAGCTGTCCTTGAAGTAACCGATTTGTAACAGTTCGTTGTGTCACTGTGGTGCCAACTGCAGCTCGAATTTCAGCTGCAGACGCAGTACGATTAGCCACAGCCATACGTCAAATACGACGGTCTTCCCTCTCAGTAGTACCACATGGCCGCCCGGAAACTGGTCTTCTTGAGGCAGTACCTTCCCTTGACTACTGCCGCCAATACTCATGCACAGTGGATACATTCATGCCAAGTCTTTCAGTAATATCGTGGAAAGAAAACCCACCTTCTCGTAGCCCTACAACACGACCTCGTTCAAACTTAGTGAGCTGTTGATAATGGCTTCTTCGTCTTCTCAGAGGCATCCTTGACTAACATTAACCCACTACGTCAAATCTCAACTGTAAATAACGATCCCGAACCTTACAGCGCTTATTTAAAGCAAACCTCATTTGCATGTTCATAGTGTCGCTACTAGCGCCACACTTACTCGCGTAGCTCGAAATTTGAATCGGCCTCATCTTTCAGATGTATAAACACGCCTACCAAATTTCGTTTATCTAGCACAGCACCTTCCTGGTGTTGGGATTTTTTTCTTCCATCAGTGTATACATATAAATTTGTGACTTTGGAATTTTTCCATTCGAACCCGATTACGGACACCAAAACATTAGAAAGATGCATGAGAATGCATGCAATTAGCAGATTTGTATGGCATATGAACTACGTTTTTTTAAATAAATTTTTTGGGTTAAGACTATAATTTTTGTCTTTTTAAAATTTGATTTAAATTCTTTTTGTACAATATGGTTCAAAGATTTATTGTCTAGTTTGAATGAGAATGACGATGATGTAGCTGATGCTCAAGCAAATTAATGTGAATGAATAAAGGGAAGTTTTTGAATGGCATGAGACTTAAGATGTAAGAGAATTGCTGGTTGAATTAGCTTTATGAGAGATTAAAAAATTCTATACTTTTAAAAGAAAAGTCTACATCCGCTTTTCATGTGAGAAAAATTATGATAAAAATGAATGGACAGTTATGGTTTTGCTGGCCGTTGGCATTTAATATCTATATTCTAGAAAAATTCTACGCTTGAAAATGTAAGTTAACAGCTCAAGCAGCTTAAGGTGTGGTTCGGATTGAAACATGGTTTCTTATTTTTGCAACAGAAAGGGTGAAGATAAAATTTTCTCTTTACTTTTTAAAATAATTGGTAGACCACTATCTAACTTAGAGTTAATTTTCTGCAGGTTATATCTTCGTAACTTATATTTCAAATGAAATATAAAATCATATTTTAAGAACAGACAAAATAGTAATTCCAAATAATAATCTTAAATAAACACAAATTAGCATTTCATTTAATAATGTAATAAAAAAAATGCTGTTCAAAAAGCAAAGCAAAAACTTGTAACTATCTCTGACTTTAAGGTATCAATCGAGCAACGCTCATCACCTTTATTTGAAACCTTTATAAAATGAAATCTAAAACTTTTTAATTATATGAATATTTTCAGATAATACTAAATATATAATTATTCTTTAATTGTTCAAATCCATTCTTAATATAAAAAATCAACATGAAAGAAAGATAACAAAATGTAAATTTGTTTAAAGTTGCAGTTCGACAACATTATTCTATTTATTCTTTCTTGTAATAAGAAATTTTACATAATATTCTACAAATTTTTGAAAATAAATTTTTTTTGCAAAAATATCAAATATTTTAAAGTCAATTTCTTAATTTCTGATCAACTTCTTCAGAAAATCGTTTGAATTTTGTTCCCAAATTCATTTTTTGGAAATTCTATGGATTTTATATTTGTGTAGTTAATGTTTTAATGTTGTTTCACATCTTCAAATGTTCTCACATTCTAAATTTTAGTAAAACCTTCTTACAAAGAACTTTATAAATTAAAAATCTAATGAATATATGTAGTCAAATTTGATTCTGAACTAGAGAATATTCTACCTGTTAATTTAGAACTATTCTATAATTATTTTAATGCTTCCTAAAGTGAAAAGAAGCTTAAAAATTACGTATTAATTATCAACTGGGTTCCAATATTCAAAAATTGTATAGAAATACTCCCTAATTAGGTAATATATTTCGTAAGCTAAATACAAGATTTTGAACGAATCAATTGCTAGACTTCTAGAAAGTTTTTGCTTTATACCTCTTTTCAGGCAAAAATAAATATAATATAATTTGACATTTAGCTGTTATATGTTGGTTTCATTGATATTTCTTCGATCTATTTTATGCAAAAAAAAAAATCTAAAATCTAAATATTTTTATAATAATTTAAATATAACTATATAACTATTTTCAAAACATTCATCTGGAACATAGTCGCATATTTCAATATTTTATCTAGAAATTATCCAAAAGTGATTTTATACTGGTCATTAAAATTGCTTAATCAATAGATATAATTAGAAATTATATATGTTCCCTCAACAAGTAAATGATACTGCTTGATAGTGAGAATTTTTCATTTTTTGTAGTATATAGCTTTGCTCTCATTTAAAAACGCCGTTATGTTAAGTTTTTTTTTCACAGCCGTGTTTAAAAATTTGTAGGAAATATAAATTATTTTTATTTATGTATCGTATCATTTCGAGAAACAAAATAGAGTTAATATTTTCCGAATCGTCGTTACATGTTTGTAAGAGCATTCATTTAACTCGGGAGTGTCATTTTTTAAAACCTTGTAGCACTCGTAATTTTTCTCAGACGCAAACAAAGTAATTGGGAGGGGTTGCTATATTATGACGAACAATCATTTCGACCCGAAAAAATGGTATGCGTAAATGGAAAATTTCGAAATTTTAGTTAATCAGTTTGGTTAATTAGTTTGTTGGTGTAAATAAGCCTGTCCTGTTGAGTCATTTCCATCGACACCAATTTTGTGAAGATGCGATCGTAAATATTCGAGTTGTAAAGATATCATTTTACTTTTATTAATAAGTGTGTTACATATATGCTTTGAAAATAAGTGAAGCACTAGTTAAAAAATTGTGCTTATTCAATTATATAGATGAGAGGAGACTACATCCAACAGAACTACCTCTTCAAATTCAACAAGAATGGCCTAGTAATGAGCATTTTGCTTTTCAACTAAGAAGGAATGTGGAAGGTATTCAGAGACGGGTAGGTAAATTACAACATTAGAATAATTTTGTATATCATGTATGTAAATCCCTCTAAAGAAAATAAATTTTCAAATATGAAAGTGTTTTTTTTATAAAATGCGTCAGAAAACAGAAAAAGTTGATTTCAAAATTTAATTTTCAACTTGCATTGCTTCTATATACAGAGTCGACCTTTAATCACTTGTTCCCTTTAGAGCCTGAGTAAGAGTACTGAGATTATGGTTGAACTTATTCAAATTAAAATCATGCATTTATTTAATTTTGAAACATTATTCTTATAGTTTTATTTCCCTTTTTTCGTACTTTTAACCTTTTTCCCTCGAAGAAATAATTCCATGCCTGATTATTCACTTAATACAAGGATTTGTTTTTGCATTGATATATATAAAGTTGAATCTCCTCTAATAATTCGTTTACATTTTATCATTCTCTAGAAGATTTTACAATCAAAATTAATTAATAAATGATTAAAAGGCCAAAATGATGTACTGTCTTGAATGGTACCTTAGAGAATCCGGCTTTTTCATTATGGAAACCGAATTTTTTTTAATTGCAACTTTTTTTTTTTACCTCTTTGTACAGACTTCATAGTATTTTTATATATTTGGAAACCTTATTTAATGACTCTTTGCAAAAAAAAAAAAAAAAAAAAAAAATGTATATACCTACTTGCGAGAGTTAAAGAGATAAACTTTTCTTCTATTTTGGTGGTTTACCATTATTATGCATAAATTTTGTCTCATTAATTATTTTCTTATAAAAACATAGTTGGTTTAAGATATCTAAGTAAGATTTCAAAATGAGAAGATTAATATTTGAACAGTAAGTGCTCTTGTCAAAAGAAAGTAAATTTTCTTTTCAAATATTTGCATGATGAATAAAAATCTTTATTTATTTAGTTAGTTTTTTTATTATTATTTTTGTGATTTCAATATCTTGAACACAATAATCCATAGGAATTGAATTTCGAAGACTGGAAACGTGTTTTTATGGATATCGAGATAATTATTCTTTGCCTCTTGCAACAAATTTGACAATTTAAAATGTATAATTTGTCTCATATCTAGAGGCAAATCATACAAGTTCGCTTAGAATTGGAGTTATTCAAAATTGCTTCCAGTTGGACTCTGCGTATCTTAAGATCGGCCTTTATCTCTTAGTATTACTCTCTCTCATGCATGTGAGTGTGTTTGTGTAATTTCGATTTATCCTATTTCTTAAAATAAATATTTTCTTCGCATTTAAATTCAGAATTTACACGCGCCTAAAAGGAATGATGCATGCTGTAGGCAATAGACGAGTGACGCCTAAGCTGCAATAGGCATAGTGACGCTCCTCATCTTTCTATAACTGGTGTATGGTGGTCTATAACTTAAAATGTTGAACATCTTTTACTTAAAAAAATAATTGACATGTTATTGGGATCTATTTCATTGAGTATTTGTGGTTGCTTGATTTCCACAAAATGTCTCGGTATGGTGAGTGAAGCCCTTTTCCAGTTATTTTTGGAATCATATTTTTTATACATGGAAAAAAATCTGATATTCCTCTGAACAAATTCAGGCAAACCGAAATTTTTTCCTTGCCTTGCATTACTTCTTTTATTATAAATTTTTGAAATTTGCATAAATTTATGACATGCCTTGTAATTTATTTCTACATTTCTGTGTGATAAACTTATTCCAATGATCAGCACTTCATGCTTCTTAAACAAATGTACTTTTCCAACCCCATTCAGATACTTGTTTCTGAAAAGAATCTTTATCTGCCTATCCTCTGTCAGTTACAAGATTTACATTTCAAATGTAATAAAATAATGACTTTTTTTTTCTTTTTCTTTTTAGTTTCCTTGGTTACAAAATCCTGAACCATCGGGTAAAGCCAATCTGCAGTGGCTTTATGGAAGAAACAGTCTGAGTCTTCATTCATTATCAGAAAGTGATGATGCTTTCAATACATATGAGAATTGCTTCTACATATGAAATCACTAGTCTTTTAAAAAGTATTAAGAAATATGGCCCTTAGGCAGCTAGAAATTTCTGCTGCTCTTTAAAGCTCTCATATATTTTATATATACAAGGATTTTGTTTGAGGTTGCCAGAAATTTATATTTTTTTAAGGCAGTATATTTTTTAAGGCTAAAACAACGTAGTTTTTTTAAAAAATGAATGCAACAATGACAGTATAAACTTCGGGAAATAGAGCTGTGAAGTAATATTTATGATAATAATTGTTACTGTTTCATTTACCCATAATTTAATCACTAAAAATGTAACATTGCCAATGTAATATAAATTTATTACTCTATATAATTACCGAATGAACTAAACTATGAAAGTAAATTACAGAATAAGGAGAGTTTTCAGCTATTCAGTTTTCTATGGACAAATAACTAAGAAACTTATGATATGCAGTACATTTCTTAGATAATAAAATGCGTTTTATTTTCACATAAATATTATTAAGTGGCAAAATGAACCTATGAAATTCTCTATTTTATAATATTTGTTTTATATCTATTGCAAGAATATTAAAAATGACTGTCGGATGCTTTTGAATATCTGTATGATATTGTAATCTAAAAGCTGCTTCTATTGCGCAGCTATTATATACCTGTTATTCTCAATTTCATGTCAATTTTTAACACTGAAAAAAAGTGATATTATTGAGATAATTTATGCCCAAATGGATCATTACCCTAGCAAGGGGCTTCACCTATTATAATCTTTGTATCTCTTTCAAAAGTATAAATTCTACATGTTCATATTCTGTATCGCAAATTCTACGAGAAATGGCAGCTTTTTTTCTTTAATTTTATATGCTTAATGATATATGATGATACCTTAATCAAAGGAAATTTTAATTTTCAAATCAGTAATGATAATTGCTCCCTATAAAATCTGAAACTGTCTCTGATGAAGAGACAAATTTAAAATGCATAACAGTAAAGTTACGATTAACGCAACAGCATGTATGCATACTAAATTATTCTGCATGCAAAAAAGAAAACTAGTTAGGATTTATTTTAGTATTAGTATACAGCATATTTTACTGAAACTTCTTTCAGTGTGATAAAAAGCCAAAGCATATGTTGTTATTGTGAGCTCAAAACCCTTTACATTACAATAAACGTATTATATATTTTTATAAACAAAAAAAAAACATTCATATAAATTTGTGATATATTCGAAAGTCCTTCCTTGTCCTAGGTAAAGTTAGTGTTGCAGATATCTTGTTTCGGATTGAAACGAATTCCCATGCAGTATTTTTTTTAATGTAATCAATGATCAACTCGCACATAGATATGTACATTTAACTTAGTTCAAATATGTAGTCATGTCGTCTGAAATGTATACGAAATTTTTTAAGTGCAATGGTATGCATTAATTTTTTTATTTTGTTAAAAATAATGAACGATAATTATTTTTTGTACATACAATTCTATTTATGTCTTTGCTTGATTGACACTTTACTATATATATATATATATATTACTTTTAATTTGCTCCTTGTGAAGCATTTGAAATTCTTTATTATTATTTTTTGTATTCTTTATATGCGATATTAAACCAAAGGTTTGTATGTAGATTTCACAAATTTCTTCTTAGAAGAAATTTATGTAAAAGATAGTCATGCATAAAGACTGGTATTCTTAATTTATGCTCATTCTAAGCATATTTTGTTTGTTCTTCACCCGAGTCACTGGTGTCTATTGACTCTAATATTGATCTCTTTAGTGGTTTGAATTGCTTATACAGCACAATACTTTTTGCATTCTCATGTATATTGTTGCACCCAGAGAGTTTATTTTATTAAAAAATGATCATGTTTTTGTAATTTTTTTAATATTTTTTTCTGTGATTATTTATATGTTTAAAAAGGTTATATATATATTTCCAAGAATTGATATATATAGTCAATTATCATTATTTATAGTCGCTTGTAAATTTACTTTTTGTACTTTTTAACTTGTCAAACTCTCGATTGTTTTATATCAATCTTATCCACATAAAATCAGTAAAATTTCAGATTACAAAAAATAAAATTGGGAAAATATTAGTTCCTAAGATGTTGTATCGCATTTAGAAAAACTTAAGTGTATGAAATTATTACCAATGTGTGTTAAAATATCCGACTAGATTTTAGGAAAAAATTCCAACTGTATAGGTTCAAAAATAATCTTTTTTTTAAAAAAAATCTAATTAAAATAGAAAGGCAGACATTACAATTTTAATAATACGCTAGACTTGAAAATAAAACTAAAATTTTATTTTAAATCAGAGATGCGTAATTTATCCAATTTTTATTGTAAAATTCTCAATATAAAATTTAGAACGTTTATATTAGTCTCTGTATATGTCCAGGCACAGTTTGCAGTCGATATAATTAAAAAAATATCGCATTTATTCTTTGTCAATAAATTTAATGAAATTTGGTATGTCTGTGCAGGTCAGACAGATCTTAAAAGAACCTAGACGCAAAAACTTTTTGATGAGAGCTAAAATGTTTTTCCAAATATATATATATATATATAAAACAAAAACCTACAAATAAGACTGAAATGTATTTATTGAAAGCGGTATTTAAGTGTGCGATTTTTTGTTTACTACTACATTCATATGATCGCAGATAATTTTAAAATTATTTGAAAAAACTTTCTGAATCTGCCATGGAAGTTGATATAATAAGGTAAAGGATAATTTAAATACTGTTAACACGTTTAAATAAAGTTGATCAAAATTATTTTTATAAATTGCAAAATATCTTTATATTATTTAAATATTTTCTATTACTTTCCGTCTTCTTAAAAAATCCACTTAGAATTATACCTTCATTTATAAAATCCTTCAAAATGCGTTGATGGGTTTTCTGGTACTCGTTTCTCTATTGTTTTTATACCGGTGATTAGTTTAAAACTGGAAATAGCAATTGTTTTATTTTTAAAAAATTTATGCATCTCTATTATTGCAATAATTATCAAATTGTCGAAATAAATGACATTTAAACCTCTATATTGGATTTTGTAGAACTTCATCTTTTTCCATCTTTGAATTCTTTTTTCCTAGAAGTCTTCTGCAATTTTTTAAATTCAGGCCATCACATTTGCGATATCTAAACGCCGAATTTCGACCTTAAACTTTATATTTTATGACATTTTTCACTGCTAAAAGTTCTGTTACAGCTCATTTACAGCATTACTTATTGATTCTTTCGTAGAAGACGCAATACAAGATGCTATACAATCTATGTAAAACATATGCAAACCTTCTTCAATCGCTTATTGCTTTCAACTTAGATCTATTAAATTTTTTTTAAATTTACGAATTGGACAGAAAGGAGGTTTCGTTATATATCTATCACTAATGTTTTCTCGGATGTTTATGGCCAGTCATGGTTTTACCTCTTACCCCATGTTGAGATAATTCTCAATATCCTTTTCTTCTTTGATAACGTTCGTAGGATGAAGCATATCTCTTCTTAAGGGCCTATGATGGATAATTAGGAAATTAAAAACGAATAGCTTTTTAAAATATTAAACACGAGTGGGAGAGAGCTTGTCTTCGAATGTGCCTTTGTCCCCCCCCTCCCAGCTCTATCCCCCTTTCAAAAAAAATCTCCGCACGTCCATGATTCAGTGGGGTTACTCTCAGATGTACAAAGGAAGAGTCATAGAAGGTTCCAAGTATCACTTAAACTGCTTATAAAACTGTCCATCATCGAATAATTTGCGATGATTATTTTGTGGACTCCTCTCATATTTGATGGTGTTGTCTCCCTTTTTATAGTGGGGCCATTTTGCTATTTTAGAATTATTGTTATAGACTCATCAGTAAACATTCGTGAACAACGCTATATTAACTAGTATTATATTATATAATTCATTGGGATTTTTAAATAAAATAATAATAATAATTTCTGTTAATGAGAACTTAGCTCCTGAAGATTTCGAGAACACCCCTTACAGATCGTGTGTCCTGGATACATGACACTCAGGGCATCTCTAAATAGCCGCCTCATTTCAAATATCAAAACACTTTGAAAACATAATAGACCGCAGATTTTACAATATTTTCTTTTGCATATGTTTTACAGTCACTTTCAATTCAAAATATTGAGTAATTTTCACAAAATGATTAATGATAACTTCGAATTACTTCAACTTTGAAGCATATATATGAAATGTGTCTTACTTTTTTAACTGTAATTTTTCTTAATATAGAAAATTTTGCTAACATTTTCATAACAAAGCATTTCTTTTTTCTTTTCTTTATTTTTTTAAAACTAAGGTAACATGTAGGTTTTTTTCCCCCTTCTAATTGGGACTTTTCAAAGCTACTTCAGTTATTTGGCACTATACGAATTATATATATATGTGTGTGTGTATATATATATATATATATAGCTTTAAAAATCCCTTCAAGATCGGTCGCTTGTGTATTTTTCCAAAGCATATTTGCTCCGGAGTTGTACATTGTTATTTAGTAGCATTTGATGTATTTAAGCTTGGTTTTATTCACTTTCAAATTTCTTTTATACAATTCTTAAAGTTGCATTATTTTTTTTGTTGAAGAATTCATGAATTACTATTGGAATAATTGATAAAGTATATGCCTTACATTGCTTAAATTTTATTCTTGATAGCCTTAGAGGCATTTGTTTATTTGACAGTGTTCAAAATTAGGTGTGCATTGTTTCTGTTTTCAAATTATTTCTTTCATGGCACCTTTTAAGTTTGTTATGAACTATTTAAATGCGTTCATTATAATGAATTGAACCTAAAATTAAATCCATTGCTTTTAACTATGTTTTCCATTTCATATTAATACTGTGTAATGAAGTTATCAACATATTCTATTTTATTAAAAAACCGTTTAGAAAAAATAATTTTTAACTACCTTCTATGTCTTCAGTTTTTGTATTTTTTCTTGCATTTTAAGAATAAATGAAGCTTTTTGAGGTGTCTGAAAACTAAAAAATCTTGTAAAATGATTATAATAGCTCTATTTTACTTACAACCTAAAAATGTTTTGCTTCTTAAAACTTTATTTTTTACCTTTGTACAAAAGGGCACAAAATAACTAATTTTACTGTTTATTTTGTATATATTGTATTTCTCATCTTTTAGCAGTGTAATATAACATTATTTTCAAGTTGAATAAAATATTTTATATTTTATGCTACGTTTTTTTCTCCTATTTTTTATGTATAAGAATAAAAATTGCAAATTTTAAAATCATTAACTCTTTTAAAAATGTAATCATGATGGATTATATGTAGAAAGTAAAGATTTCTGAGATACTATAAAAAAAGTCCAAACTTTTGTGGATCAAGAATTTAAAAAAATAATTTTCAATTTAATGAGTTCAGAATTACCAGAAGAAAATTTAGAGTTAGCTGTGAATATGTGTATGAAAATTACTATGTATTTAAAATTAAAAAGTAATTGTGTCAATAATAATTATAATCCTGTTATAAATTTAAAAGTGAATGAAACAACGATTTTGTTTGGGAGATGGTGAGGGGAAAACTCAACGTTTTGTTCTGTTGAAGGAAAACACTATGTTACTTCATCAGAAATATTACAGGAAAATGGTGCTTTAACTAATGAGAGAAATTATATAAAAAACTTTTAAGAATACTGAGAAAATAATGTAAATTAACTTCAAAAAAATTTCCTAATAAATAGACTATCTCAATCCTTGAAAATCAATAAATATAGATATGAGTAATAAGATTTGAGTAAATAATAATAATAATTAAGATTGTAGTGGTCCCGCCGCGAAGCGGATGGATACAGGAGAAAAATCACACGGCGGAAGAAACTGAGTGATTCGGCAGATTCGAAGCACGGCGCAAGAAACTGAGTGATTCGCCAGATTCGAAGATCCGCGTTGGGAATGATGCATCGCACATAAAATGCTCGTAGCGACGGTTGTAAAAGCTTCCGTTTATTAGTCAATTTTTAGTTCTAAGTTAATATAAAATTATATTTGATTTTTACCTAACTGTAAATAACTTTAGTATTATTAAATAGTATGTTTGAGTTAAATTGGAGTTGTTTAATTCATTGACATCATTATAAATGGTGACCTTGGACATTTTTGGCAAGTTAATCTTCTGCTCGTTAAAACTTTTTACCGAACTGCATCCATGGTATTGTGCCTTTTCAAGAACTTTTGAGTGCTCCTCTGTTTTTATCATCGTTTATTCCTGTGAAATACCATATTATTTTTGGTTTCTCGGTTTTGGATTTTGATTAAACTACGACATGCAAAACGGAAGTCAAGAAATTGCACGTGTCGCTGTAAAGCCACCCCCATTTTGGAGGGCAAACCCTGAGATATGGTTTAAACAGATGGAAAGTCAATTCACGCTAGCTGGAGTCACTACCGAATTGACAAAATTTCACCCCGTGGTCTCCGCCTTACAACCTGAGGAGTTGGCTGTGGTCGGTGACATCATACTTAATACACCGACAGAGGATCCTTTCACCGCGATTAAAAAACGACTGTGTGATCAATATGCGGATTCTGAGTCACAGCGTCTAAGAGACTTAATATCGGGAATGCAACTCGGGAACCGACGCCCATCACGACTTCTATTGGAAATGAGGAGCAAGGCTGGTACGAAAATGAATGATGATTTGCTAAAATCTTTATTTTTGCAAAGACTACCGACAAACGTGCAACAAATTTTGGCGATTTCAAATGACAATTTGGATAAGCTTGCCGAGATGGCAGATGGCATTATGGCAACAACTAGTGCCTCCTCAGTAAACGCAGTAGCGGTTTCCGCAGATGAGCCAGATTTGCGGACGATGTTAAGTGAAATAACTACCCGCCTCTCTCGTCTAGAATCCCGTCCACGTGGCTATTCAAGAAACCGCAGTAAACAACGTTCTTCAAGCCGAAATAGACAAACGGAGAATTCAGCGCACTGCTGGTACCACAGAAGATTTCAACAAAGAGCTACGAAGTGCCGACCCCCCTGTTCCTTCCATGCGGAAAACTGCTAGAGCCGTCATCTAATCAAAAGGGTGACGGCGAGGCGACGATTCACCGTCTGTATTTGGCAGATAAAACATCTTCTTCACGATATCTTATCGATACTGGAGCGGATGTCTCCGGGGTTCCTCACACTGTCTATAAGCCAAGCAGCCAAGCTGCGCGAATGCAACTGTTTGCTGCAAACGGGACAGTGATTCCAACCTTCGGACAACGCCTGCTGAAAGTTGATCTTGGACTAAGAAGGGATTTCAACTGGCCTTTCATAATTGCTGCGGTGTCACAACCAATTATCGGAGCCGATTTCTTACGCCATTTTGGACTTGTAGTGGACATTAAAAACGGTGTTTTGATAGATCCATTAACCACCTTGCGGACAAAAGGAACTTTATCTGCTGGAAATTGCACTGCTGTTAAAGCAATCATTGAGGACTCTAAATTCCACAAATTGCTAGCAGAATTTCCTACGCTTATTAAAGCAAATTTTACCCCAGATAAAATTGTTCACGAAGTGGAACATTGGATACAAACAAAGGGACCACCTGTTTTCTCGAAACCCAGACGATTGCCACCAGATAAACTGAAAGCTGCGAAGCAGGAATTTGAATTTCTTGTAGCTTCTGGAATTTGTCAACCGTCCAAAAGCTGTTGGTCAAGCCCGCTACATATGGTTCCAAAGAAAAATGGAGATTGGCGACCATGTGGGGATTTTCGTCGACTGAATAGTGTCACCGTTCCAGACAGATACCCTGTACCCCATATTCAAGACTGTTTTCAAGTTTTAGAAGGGAAAACCATTTTCTCTACCTTGGATCTCGCTAGAGCTTATTATCATATTCCTGTTCGTAAAGAAGATGTTCCTAAAACTGCAGTAACAACTCCGTTTGGCCTTTTCGAGTTCTTATTCATGCCATTCGGATTGTCTAATGCTGCAGCAACATTCCAGCGATTCATCCACAAAGTCTTGGGTGAATTTAACTTTTGTGTGCCTTACTTTGACGATGTTCTGGTTGCGTCAAGAGATGAAGAGGAACACTTAGCTCATTTGAAACAGATCTTCCAGAGATTTTCGGAATATGGAGTTACCCTAAACGTGAATAAATGTGTTTTAGGAAAAGCTTCAGTACATTTTCTGGGACATTTTGTGACTTCTAAAGGAATTACCCCCATTCCTGAAAAGATAAAGGCAATTACGAATTTTCCACAACCCGTTACGGTGAAAGAGTTACGTCGTTTCCTGGCCATTATCAACTTCTATCGAAGATTTATACCTCGAGCTGCGCAAACTCAAGCAGTTCTTAATGATTACCTTAAGGGTTCCAAAAAGAACGACAAATCGACAGTAAACTGGACCGTTGAAGCTGAAACTGCCTTTAGGAAGTGTAAACAGGATTTAGCGGAGGCAGCAACTCTTTGTCACCCGGTGTTAAATGCACCATTGGCAATTGTTGTGGACGCCTCAGATACAGCTATGGGCGCCGCCTTGCATCAACAAATCGACAAGGAGTGGCAACCACTTGGATTTTATTCTAAGAAACTCTCACCATCCCAACGTAATTACAGTGCTTATGACAGGGAGCTCTTGGCTGCATACATGGCTGTGAAATATTTCAGACATATGGTGGAGGGTCGGCCATTTACCATCTTTACTGACCACAAACCCCTCACATTTGCTTTCAGACAGAAGGAGGATAAATGCTCGCCAAGGCAGCTACGCCACTTGGATTATATCAGTCAATTTTCCACCGATATTCAGCATGTGAAAGGAATTGACAACGTGGTTGCAGACGCCCTCTCCAGGATAGACATTGCAACGATAGAAACACCGTCAAACATTGATTTCCAGGAAATGGCCAAAAACCAAAAAAGTGATAAAGAGCTGTCAGAATTATTGTTGCACCCTGATAAATCTTCTCTAGTACTTCAACCTTTTGCAATAGGCGATCCTGTCGTTGAGCTGTTTTGTGACACGACCAACGACCGCATTCGACCATTCGTACCGGAAGCGGATAGAAAAAAGGTATTCCACAGTCTGCATTCTATCTCACATCCTGGGATTAGAGCTACGGGCAAGCTAGTGGGAGAGAGATATGTCTGGCCAGGAATGAAGTCAGACGTAAGAGCATGGGTTCAGCAATGCCTGGCTTGTCAACGTTCAAAGGTTGTACGTCATACCCAAAGCAGGCTTGGAGTTTTTATTCAACCCAGCGCCAGGTTCGAACATGTACACATGGATATAGTTGGTCCGCTACCTCCTTCCGAAGGTTTTCGATACTGCCTCACATGCGTCGATCGTTTTTCAAAGTGGCCAGAGGCTTATCCTATGGTGGACATCACAGCGAAGTCAGTGGCCTCAATCTTCTACGCCGGATGGATTGCAAGATTCGGACCTCCTCTTCGGATTACAACGGACCAAGGCACACAATTTGAATCTTCACTTTTTGATGCCCTGGCAAAATTCCTAGGTACTGCTCGACATCGCACAAGTCCTTACCACCCATCTGGCAATGGTCAAGTTGAAAGGTTCCACAGGCAGCTAAAGGCGGCTATCAGAGCTCATGCCACCATTCACTGGACTTCTACTCTCCCTACCATCCTTCTCGGTTTCAGGCAGCGTGGAAGGAAGACCTGAAGGCAACTGTAGCGGAGATGGTATA
>JAPMOQ010060156.1:659229-698257 GCA_026543055.1 Argiope trifasciata
TGATTCGCCAGATTCGAAGATCCGCGTTGGGAATGATGCATCGCACATAAAATGCTCGTAGCGACGGTTGTAAAAGCTTCCGTTAATTAGTCAATTTTTAGTTCTAAGTTAATATAAAATTATATTTGATTTTTACCTAACTGTAAATAACTTTAGTATTATTAAATAGTATGTTTGAGTTAAATTGGAGTTGTTTAATTCATTGACATCACTATAAAGATATATTGAATATAGATAGAGAGTTTAACAGATATTTTGTTAATTATGCAAATAAAATATCTGAAGTTTTTATTACGGAACTGCAAGATAAGGATGATTGTAAATATATATCACAGAGATAAACATTATCGGAAGATTTTATTAGAGAATTTAAGAATAAAGTTAAATGGTATTGAATTTTTAAAAGACAAAAATTAGTGGAAGAATTTTTAAGGGGATTAAAAGATAATCTCTTCTGGAGATGTATATCTGAACATCCAAAATTATCTGAAGAGTTTGAAGAAAACTTAGAAACGTCAGCTATACTGTCTAAAGATAAACTCGAAAGTTGGAATTTATAATATCAAAAAATAATTTCCTACCTAATAAATGGCTGGAATCGACTGCAACGAAGTTTCTAAAAAAACCCTGGTTTGACTGAAAGTTTGATCAGAAATTTTAAAGGTAAAGTCAATTGGAATTTAATATCTGGCTATCAAAAATGACCAGAAAGTTTTAAAGCCTTGAGAATTTTAAAGACAAAGTCAGCTGGAAAAACATTTCATTTATTTAAAACTGAAAGAAAAATTTATGATTGATAATGAGCCTTTAATCAAATGTGATATGACGTCAAATTATCAATGATTATTGAAAACTTCATATTAATTCATGATCATAAAGTTATTAGTCAACGATTTCAGAATATCAAAATTTAAATGAACAATTTATATTAGAAAAGGATGGAAAGTTAAACATGATTTTAGTATCTAGATACCAAAATATGAATAAAAATATAATCAAAAAGCTGGATAAATCGGTTGTTTGGAAAGAAATTTTTAAATCTCAAGACATTCTACTTCCAGCTTTACTATTAAACATTTAGGAGAAGTAACTGCTTGCAGAATTATGATGGAATTGAGACTTCCTGTTTAAAATTTTAATAAATGTTGGAAATTATGTTATAAATCTAAAAAATGTTTGAATAGGTCTGAAGTTGTTTGCTTTCTTTTTCTTTTCTAAAAAAATATTTCTAATTAAGGGTCTATTTTTCTCGATAATATTAAAAAACTCATTGCTAAGAAAAGACTTAGTATAATAACAAGATTAACAGAGATAAATAACGATGATAGAACTGCATTCAAGTAATTTCAGCAATAAAGAAATTAAAGGATACAGAACTTACTTTTGTTTTGGAATAAAGTACATATCATCCCACTCATTGGCAGATATTTCTGGCTTTCACACACTAACAAAGTCCTTCTTTACAAGCACATTTTAGACCTATCCTTACTTACGCAGCTTAGATCTGGGATCTCTCAGTTAAAATCCATTGCAAAAAGATTCGAATTCTACAAGACTAAATTTATATAATAATGACAAATGCCCTTTGATTTGTCCGGAATTTTATCCCAAAGTGGATTCAGCAGAAAAACACGTTTTAAACATACACGTTATTATTATTATTATTATTATTATTAAAATAAATTGGCATATGATCGGGGTCATGAAGCAATTTGGCAAAGTAGTCTTGTATATGTTACTACCGTTTCTAAATTCTTTCGATGCGAAAGATTTAAATTGTTACAAAATCCCCAGAAAGATTTTTAAAAATTATAATTCAGCATTAATTGCTTAAGCTTTTTCCATCTAGTTAAGCAGTTTCGTCTGCATCATTTACCATATTATTCAAAAATTCCAACTATTCTTATAAATATTTGTTTATCGGCTTTAGTGCTTATGCTCTGAAACTCCATCATGTTTTACTTTTTGATTTCAAACTAAACTAATCAGCTTCTCATCACAAAAAGTAGAAAGACAAAAGAACACGAAGAGAGCCTCTAGAGTCGGAAAACAGCTATTACTGAATCGTGTCTGGCTGAATGAACACCTATTGGGTTTGGTACAATGATTATCCTCATATATAATTGCAAAGTTAATCGTTTCTGCATATCTCTTTTATTTGCTTTGACATTACTGCTAAACAAAAGGGTGTCCTAAAATAAACTGACGGTTTTCAAAAGTGCATAAGAGAAAAAGGGTTAAGGTTTAAAAAAAAAACGATTATTGCAGCAAATTCACGCGATATAAATTTCTATCTATAGTTTTTGGTTTTTAGTTCAAAAACTTGTGAAAAACAGTAAACAGAAAATAAATAAAGAAAAAAAATGAAAATTACACCACAATATTCGAAATCTTTTAATAAATGAAAATCGCAATTCAACATCTTCATCGTTCTCAAAATATTCCCCTAAAAAACGGAAAATATCAGCAGTATAGTGAGGCCTCGCATCATCTTGCATAAATAAGAATGCCACAGATGATTCGACAAAAGTTTTGGACACAAAATCATGCAAAATTTGAATAATCGCTTTGAAGTCATGGTATCATGTAGAAAAAGACGTCCAATTACTCATATACTGGAAACAGCTGTCCATACTGTCCATTTTTGAGGTTCATGAGCCGCATGAGGTTCTCGGTTCTCCAATTTTGCATATTCACGAATCCATCGAGATGGAAATGTGAATCATAAGGATAATATATAGAGTTCATCTAAATGTTACAAACTTTAACGCTTCACTGAGTAGGTGAAAATTTAGGACTTAACTGGGTAGGTGCGGTCTATGTGGCCGCATTTTCTTTACACTCGAATAAAATTTTCTAATAAAACTATTAAATTGAAAATCAGCCAGTATATTTTACAGACATTTTTCTTACTATATAAATATATTTTAGAAATTTTTCAAAATATTTTACCACTAAAAAAAGTAAATGCGTTGGAACATACATTTTTTTTCTCAAATTACAAGTAACAATAAATAATATTCTTGAAAAAACATATTACTTTATACTTTTTAAATCATTTTTATTTTTCCAGTATATAAAAGTATATAGAAAACAATATAATGTAAAATTCAACAATTATATGAAAAATTTTAAAATTTACAATGGGTAAATTTAACCTTTTTTTTATCGGCTTGCGTGACTTCCATAGCATTGTTTTCTAGGGCATTTTAAATTTACAGATTAAGAACTATTATAAAAATTAACTTATAAATTGTGTATATATATCTCTTGGCATATTAATATATTTTATAATTTTTTCAAAAAACATTATCACAAGAAAAATTCATTATACTTGAGCATACATATCAGAATCAGTTGAATACGAACTTTCATCGAAAAACTCTTCTGTACATTTATCCCTATTACTAAAATCACTTTCTGCTTCATTTAAAAGGGTCTGGAGCACTGCCTAATAATAGGATCAGTAAATTAGATGATATTTCGGGGCCCAAGTTTTCGTGCCATCTATTGCGAGCGGTCAGAGTGACGTCGCTAAAAGAAATAAGTGAATTATTATAAAAACCATCTGCTGAAATCGGTTGAAAAAGTACAGGTGTATTGAAGGTCACGAAACAGGAACTATAGGGTCAATTCATTCAATTGAGCTAAAAATAGAATAGGGGTGAGCGAAAGTCCATCGCTAACGATCTCAAAGACAACACGTCCCCAGTTAAGGGTTAATAATGTCTAGTAATTCATACGCAAACATATTCCTTTTCTCTACGGACACGGTATGAAGCGGTTGCTGTGTTTGAATTTTGTACGGGAATAAGGCTAAGCATTCACGCACTATGTTGTGTATTAACGTTTAGCCTTACATGTAGTTGCAGTTTTTTGGACTGATTTTCAAGAGAAACATGCAGTTGTTTCCTCAATGATCTGTATATTTGCTTCTATCATGGCAATGGTTCAACAGTTCCGCTTTTCTCATCCCATTACTACCTGTTCGTTTGAACTTCAAGTGAAACTGCTTTACTGTATTCGGGTACTGATACTTGGTGATTTGAAATTCGGTATGAATAACTTCTTGATGCTATAATTCTCATTCGGTGAAATTCCAATACAAAAAATATACTTTCTTCCAAAAAATGCGTCATTTTCAAAATTTCCTACAGAATCTGCCGTTTAGTTCTCTACTGCTCGTCTAGTCACAGAATTCTCCATTAAAATCCAAACAGTAAACTCTTCTGAGGTAGCGTATTGATGATTTGCATGCGGGAAAAACAATAAAAAGTACTTGCAATGTCAACTATCGATAACTTTTTGAACTAAAATCAAAATTGTGGGACGAAAATTTTATGCCCTATCACATGAATTTTTTGCAAGAATTGTTTTTTTTTTATGCTTAACCATTTCCTTGTTGTGTATTTTTGAAAATCATCAATCTATTTTAGGACACTCTGTATCATAACGTTGTGAACTACAGCCTTTTAAATACAATGCATCTTTTCTTGGTTTAGAAAGAAATGATACAAGAACAATAATATCAGTGAATTAAAATGCATTCTCCTAAACTTGTTGCTCGTTACATGCAAATTTGAAACTAACTTGAGAAACATTCTCGAACGAATACTGTTTTTTCGTCGAAATTTATATTTACAAATCTTACCATCACTGCTCATAATGAGTCTAGTCCGGTATGGAATCTGACAGAAATCCGAAATATTTTACCTTTCCGATACTGTTTAATAAATTGTTGTGTAGATTAAAAGGAATTAATTTTAACAGTTTTTGGTAAAAGATATTTTTGGTTTGAATTAAATTTTTATATATTATTCATCCTCATAAACATCGAAATAGCAATTTAAAATGTTGTTGATTTTAGCACCAGAAATATTTTTTCACACCTTGTCGTCTGTTAGAGGTTGCGCCAGATATAATGCAAATTAGGACAATAAAAACAACAATATGTAAAACTACTTTCACTTTACCAAAATTTATTAATGAAAGTTCATAAGACATTTGCTGATTATTATCAGTCATCTAGCAATATTAAATCATATTAACCCTTACTGACTGACGGTACTTAAAAGTAACATTAAAATCTAGATTATATCTTTACTCTATGACTAATTTTGCTTATTGTATTCTAAAGAACACGGAGAACGTAACCCAAATAACATGAGGTGAATATAAGCTAAAATTAGGAATTAAAAATATTTAATTAATAATTAAACTAATTAATATATTTCTGTTAATTACATTATTTTTCTTGGGGTTCCCTGGGATGATTCTGCAAGGAAAATAAACGACTGGTGCGAAAATAAAGTTGAAAAATAGACGGCAACATAATTCAGTAAATAAAGGGTTAAATGGTTTACAGTAAAATTAAATTAAATTATTTCGCCAAACAACTCAAAAAAGCAGTCTGCATTACATTGCGGATAGCGCAAGCAAATGATATATTATTTGCTACCATATGCATTTTCCCCTCATATTTTGTAAATTAAATATTGAACACATTCTTCTTTATCAGGTTGAGAGCCACAATAGTCTATTTGCAATATCTTGGTTTCAGGGTCGGTATGTTCCCGACTCGAAACCCGATTTTGTCAAAGAACCTCAATGAAAGCAGGCTTGATGGATCTCAAATCTGAAACTTCTAATCACTTTCTCGCTGATGCTGCGTGTAATGAGGAAAAGAAATACAAGTTCAAGCGTCATTATCGTCACTGACCACTGTTAAAACTGAATGATCTATCACAAAATAATCTTTTAGCGGTTGTTGCATCACAAGACATTATTTTCTTCTGCTAAAGAATAACTTTTCAAAGCACACTTAAAAAAACATTATTTTAAGAACATCTACTTTTTTCAATATTATTGTTCTCAGAACAAATAGGTTCTTTTTACTTTCTCATATACGTGATACAGAGTATATTCGTCAAAATATTCGAATTCGACATTTTGATGCACCTCCACTCTTTAGACTTTCCTGAGTTAAAAAAACAACACATATTTGGAAAAAGTTCGTCTGTCTCCAAAAATAACTCAAAAACGATTTACGCTAGATAGTTGAAATTCGGTATACGGTATTAAAACCAAATTTGCGGATATATATCAAATTTTGAGTAAAATCTGTTCAGAGAAAGTTTGTTTGAGAGCTCATATTCTAATAATATATCCGCATCAGAATTAATCAAAATCTCGATTTCTAATTCTTTAAACCATGAATCGTCATTCATATCTGTGCCACTAATTACCTTATTCATAATGAGAAACTTTCCTCTTCTGATAAATAACGTTATCTTACCAAAACAGTTGTATTTTTTATTGTACTTTAAGGCTATGATAATTTTTTATTGTACTGAAGACTATGATAATTTTTTATTGTACTGAAGACTATGATAGCATGTTTTCATTTTAATTATAAAAGAAAATTTTCTTATCCCATTGTTGACCGTTTTATGCATCTTTAATTCACTTAATGAAAAGAAAATAATAAATTAGTTAAAATAACATTGCTTTTCAAAGACAAAAAATAACAAAAGTATGGGGCATTTTTCTTTCACTTTTTCGTTTAAATTTTGCATCTAATAATTAATTTAATGTAAATATATATCCTACTTGGATGCAAAATTTATCTTTAATGCAAGTACATTAAAATTACCTTTCTATTGGAATTTGAATAATGAATCGGTCTGGATATTTTTCATTCTGCTCGAATAAATATTCGACTTTTATTGTCCCAATATTTATCATAATAAAACGAGACTGATAAAATAATTACCTTATTTAAAGAAGTTTTCTATGTTTGTATGCAATAAATAAGTAAATTTTCTAACATGAAAAAAATAAATGTTGAGAAATTTGCATATTTTTCATTTAAAAATGTACTAATATTTAGTTCATGAGATTTAGGAGTTTCTCTTGTACACTGATGGAAAAAAAAATCCCAACACCAAGAAAAAATTATTGTACAGTAATGAAATTTTAGGAATACATTTGTCTAGGTAACATATTTAATTGATTAAAGTTTCAAGATCACAGGTAGAGCCATTGGCGAGAAGAGTCATTTCAAATGTGAAATGTTGGTACATTAGTAACCGGTGTAATCGCCAGAATTTTGAATGCAAGCATGCAAACGTGCATGCATTGTGTCGTACAGGTGTCGGATATCAGTGTGTGGGATGGAGTTCTATGCCTGTTGCACTTGGGCGGTCAATGCAGGGACGATTAATGCTGGTTGTGGATAACGCTGGAGTTGTCGTTCAATGATTTCCCATACGTGCTCGATTGGAGAAAGATCTGGTGATCTAGCAGGCCAAGGCAACATGTCGACACTCTATAGAGCATGTTGGGTTACAACAGCGGTATGAGGGCGAGCGTTATCCTGTTGGAAAACACCCCCTTGAATGCTGTTCATGAATGGCAGCACAACAGGTTGTATCACTAGACTGACGTACGAATTTGCAGTCAGGGTGCGTGGGATAACCACGAGAGTGCTCCTGCTGCCATACGAAATTGCCCCCAAAACCATAACTCCAGGAGTAGGCCCTGTGTGTCTAGGCCGCAGACAGGTCACTAGCAGGCGTTCATCTGGCCTCCTTCTAACCAACAAACGGCTATCACTGCGACCAAGGCAGAACCGGCTTTCCTCAGAAAACACAACAGATCTCCACTCCGTCCTCCAATGAGCTCTAGCTTGACACCACTCACGTCGCAAACGGCAGTGGTTTGGAGTCAGTGGAATACACTGTACAGGGCGTCTGGCTCGGAGCTGTCCTTGAAGTAACCGATTTGTAACAGTTCGTTGTGTCACTGTGGTGCCAACTGCAGCTCGAATTTCAGTTGCAGACGCTGTACGATTAGCCACAGCCATTGGCCAAATACGACGGTCTTCCCTCTCAGTAGTACCACGTGGCCACCCGGAACCTGATCTTCTTGAGGCAGTACCTTCCCTTGACCACTGCCTCCAATACTCATGCACAGTGGATACATTCCTGCCAAGTCTTTCAGCAATATCGTCCACCTTCTCGTAGCCCTACAACACGACCTCGTTCAAACTCAGTAAGCTGTTGATAAGGGTTTCTTCGTCTTCTCAGAGGCATCCTTGACTAACATTAACCCTCTTCGTCAAATCTCAACCATAAATAACGATCACGAACCTTACAGCGTTTATTTAGAGCAAACCTCATTTGCATGTTCATAGTGTCGCTACTAGCGCCACATTTACGCGCGTAGCTCGAAATTTGAATCGACGTCATCTTTCAGATGTATAAACACGCCTACCAAATTACGTTTATCTAGCACAGCTCCTTCCTAGTGTTGGGATTTTTTTTCCATCAGTGTAGATAGAGGCTTGAAATAGTTGTAGAAAGCATTCTAATATATATCTTGCTTTAGCATTTTGTCAGATTGCATTTTAAATTTAATGGTTAAATGTGGTATTTCGAGTTAAGACTAAGAATGTTTTTAGTTTGAAGTTTAAATATTATTTTTAATTAATCAATGAAAAATACTATATACATCTTCGATGCACATCTATGCACGGTTTTTCATTACTGAAGTAGTGAAGCAGAGGTTTTGGGCAAAGAAGATTTTGTCTTGTTCCCCAATTAGGCTAAGTCGGGTCTTGCTTGTGTGATGTGGTTTCATAAGACAAAATAACAAGCCTTTTAATCTGACTCTATTTATTTCCGTACTAAAGATTGATATTGACAATTATAATTACATAGATGTTACCATTCTTTAAAAAAATGGAAATTTCATTTCGCCGGCAACGGTTTGTTTTTGTTTTCGTTTCACCGGATATTTTAATTTTGGCCCTGCGCCAGTGGTGCTCGTGACAAAATAAGTGCTGCCTTTGAAAATCTGTAGTATTCTCTCATTTTGTTGAAATTGTTTTGATTTCAAAAAATCTTGGAATGAAGAGCATATTAGAAACCTACTTTTATTTAAAATGAATGGATTCCAGAATTTTGTCCCTCTGATTATCGAGCCTAGGGAAAGTTCATCATCTGCCCCACTTTAGTTATGCCATTGCATCGCTAATAAATGTTGCTAAACTTAAGATTTACAATATAGTTTTAGTAATATTGTCAGACAGTCCCAACATAGAAATTTTTGTAATGTTTCCAAAATATTGTGCAATATTATGCTCCATTCAGCTTTTAAAGAAAAATAAAACAATTGATCATTTTCTGTTATCGAATTGCAAATAAATTATTACTTTTAGAACTAATAATCTTATTTCAGAATATAACGGTAATAATGCTTTTTAAAATTTCAGTGCCTCTTGAATACTTATTATGCAATATTATTGATACGGCATTTGTTATTTACAACAAATTCAAAATAATTTATAATACTGTGGTGTCACTGAAGTACTATGTTTAAAATATAATCTGAAAATTTGCCGGTTCCACATAGTTCATTGTTTTGGATTAATGAGTGAGCTTATAGAAAATTACTTTAATTACATCACTAGATTTTTTGACATAAAATGTTCTGTCTTTTGTCTTCAATAAAAGAAAAGCACCAAGTTTTAATTAAATCAATTCTTAAGAAAATCAGTGGAGATTTATAATATTTATAATCAATAATTAAATTCTTCTATGAAAAGTAACTGATTGTTCTGATATAATTATATCATAAATGACATTCAAGAGTATTTACGGATGGCAGTCTGTAGAGAAAATAGGGAAAAAATTCCTTCAAAAAATTAAAACATAAAGAAAAAGAAGAAAAAAAAACAAACAATAGAAACTAAGTAGTAATAAGGTTTCATATATACTAAGCAATGCGATGCGAATGAAAAATGCCAAAATATCTTTTTCGAAGCCTCTTTCCAGCAGTTGTAGTCAAAGTCAAAATATTTTTCTTCTCGATTTAAGTTCAACAAAATCTCGTTTAAACTCAAAGAGTTCGAGATTAATATCTCTTTAGAATATGGAGTTTACATTCTTGTAACAAACTTCGAATTTATAAAAAGAGAATTCAATTTATTTCTATATAGTTGTTACAGTCGAATGATTTCATTATTTAGTCAATCAATTGATTTGAATATTCATCTTATTTTATTTGATGAGAGAAGTTAAAGAAAATTTTGACTAATTTGAAAAAATGTCTGCCGATAAGCTGTATCCATGTATGTTATTGTTTTGGTTTTGCTCTATAATGCTTTTATTGTTAGTTGTCTTACATAACTTGTTATATGAATTGTTATATATATTTAGAAACGACTTAATGTATTTTCAATTAAAATTTATTTTATACAGTCAGCTGGTTATTTATGCATTAATATAATAACTGAATTTAACCTTCAAAATTTCTACCATGTGTCTAGGTATTTAGCATTAAAAACTCACAGCAGGTTTTATTTCAGGAATTTTTCTGTTATCACTTTTTCGAAATTTCACGTATTATTTTTAATTCCTTTTTTTTAGTGTGTCTGTGATTTTAAAACATTTCATGACTTTGACCTCTGTGCAGTCGCCAAATCAGAAAACGCGTTTTTGACGAAATCTTTTGTTATATTCGGAAAATCGCATATATTCTTCTTCTGTGAAAAAAATGTATCCTCTGATGATTCGGTGTTTTTCAGCATTGTATTTGATAGGAAAAATTACTGTTTCTTTTTTATTTTATATTATAAGATATTAAATATCTGTTGAACAAATTTGATTTCTGACAAGAAATATTTGTCGTATACCATAATGCTTATATTCTCCATAGGTTTTTAACTATATTTGTGTTGTCATCATGTTGTAATATAATGATAAGTCATTCCTTTGATTTATGTGAATTTAGATATTTTATTCTGTTTTTGAATTTTGTTCTATGAGTATATTCTTGATAAGCTATTTATTTTTTATTCAGCCAATATTTTTTCTCAGTTTTTTCAGCCTAATAGAATTAAACTAATAATAATATATATAGTCCACTACCCACTTGCATTTAATTAAATGTATGTTATGTCTCAAAATGACTTTAGACGTTGTATGTTTTATTTTCATACTTTTAGCGCTTCTACATTTTTAGGGAAAAGTGTTCTAAATCAAAACTTGTGAAGGATTATAAATAAATTATGAATCATTACCATATCAAGTTTTAATTCTTTTAATTAGTTAAAAGAATTCAAAATTCAGTTTATTTTTCTTTCAAAGTAAAATTTGAATACTAATGGAAAGGATGTATTGAAGTTTCATAAAATAATATTTAATAGAAAGCTTAACAGTTCAAGATATTCTTAGAAAATTTACTCATAAATATGATAAACAGATTAAAGACATGTCATGTTATCATTAGTTTTTCCTTATAATTTTGTCTATTTTAAAGTATAGTCATAATATCTTAAATCTAATCACTGTTACTAATGCCAAACACAGCAATATACTTTATTTGTGAATACTTTTCTCACTAAAAGTGATTTTAATTAATTAATTATTATTAAGTGATTTTTATTAATTGATTAATGAATGTATTTAAAATTATTTTGAATGTGTTTATCGAATTTATGACTTGTGTATTTTTTAGAAGAAATGAGGATTAAAATTTCATCGTTTCGGTTTGCATGATTTTTTTGTACTGATCAATCTGAAATGTAAATTTTAATAGGATTAAGTATTTATAGAATAAATTCTAAAGGTAGAAAAAAACAGGGAGGGAGAAGAGCTGTGAGATACAGAGATAGGAATTATTAAAAGAATTAAACTTGAACTATTTCTTTTGTCATAGCAGTATAGGTTCCATTTTATATTCATATAATTATATTAATAAGTTAGATGATTATATTAGTTAGAAAGAACTGGAGATTGGTATAAAGACCATGGGAAATGCTAATAAGGTAGAGATCTGTTTGTAAAATTTGTTGGGGGGAGAGATTGAATGATTTATTTTTTGATCTTTTTAAAATATAAGAGAAAATATATTTTTATTCTCTTAAAAGTATATAAATTTTCTACAATCTAAAGCAATTGTAAATCAAATAATTTCTAATTCTTAAATTCTTATGTTAGTACAGAATTGATGTGGATTATATTAAAATATTTTAATGAATGGATTTGAATGAAATATTTTTAAAAGCAGAAATATTTAACTTATTGAAAAGGGAAAACATTTATTTACAATGCTCCAAATTATTATATGTTCATGAATTTTTGATTCAGTTCCAGATAACTCATTATCAAAGATGTAAATATATTCTATTTACATATAAAAATAAAAGAGATTAATAAATTATCATTTCTTCTTTCTCATTTTTCTGTTTTAAAAAAAGGTTTTATGTAATTGTGTTGTATGTGAAATCTGCTAGAATTATTCGAGCAATTTCTTCACCCCCCCTTTTTTTTTCTCCTTTCTTTTTGTACTAATGATTGCACAGGAATTAATTTTTAAAATGAATATAGTGTTGTAATATTTATGTTTAATTGCTTCCTCTTTTATTATCATTCATTTTCTAAACCAATGTACTTTAAATTTCCCACAATTATCGTAAGATCAAAAATGTTTTTTAGAGAATTTCTTTATTAGTGGAGAAAGGTTTGTACATTCATTAAATTGATGAAAAGCTTAAATATGTTAAGTAAAATTCTAATTATGTAATAAATATCAATGATAGACTTTTTTTTGGATAAAGATAGGAGTGTAACTGGTATTAAAGCTTTTAGAAATAAGTACTGAACACCATAGAAATTTTAATTATATGTTATATACTAGAGCTATAACAATTTCAGTATTGTGACTTGCCCATTTTGCTTTCAAGACTTTTACTGACATTAGATGAAAAAAGAAGAGTCCCTGCAAGTCTGTATTTTGTTGAGCAGGCTATTTGCTTTCATGCATGCATTACAGCAAAATTGAACTTGTACTGAATATTAGCATAAACTTAATATTTGCTTGGCGATGTAATCAAACTTCTATTGAAGATTTAAAAAAAAAAAAAAGATTATTCTAAAAATGAATTTAACATCAAAACTTTATCATCAATCGTAAAAGTTCACCATGTCTGATTAGACTATGGATGTACTGTAGCTGTGGCTTTTCTTTTTCTGTTAATATTGTAAAATCAGTAAACTAATTTTATATATTGTGATTAAAGTAATGTGAAATCTCTTCATGTGTGGTATTACGTATGGTGAATCATTAATTTTGAAAAATCTATTATTGGTTGCTAATTTTAAAAAAAGTAGTAATCTTGAATTAGAAGTATTTTATAATCTCAATTTACAAAGATATTCTAATTTGAAATTTGGCTTGCATTTAAATTTGTTTCTATAAATATTTTCATAAATGTGGCAGATTTGTAAATGTTAAACTTTTAAAGTTTGATATGAAAGTATTAACATTAAGAACTTGCAATTATTCTGATTCATTCTGCATTCCGTTCTAATATAAATTTTTAGTATTATTTAGAGAAACATTGTTTTTTCCTTCCAGATGGCTTGCCTTTGGGGCATAGGAGTTTAAGTCTTCCTACAGAATATGATTATCATCAAGCAATGGCTCAACATGCTGCTGCAGTATCTGCAGGTAATAGTTCTCTGCATCCGGCAATGTCTCAGATCCCCATGATGCCTACGGGTTTGAATCTCTCAATGAATTCTGGAAATCACTCTCTGGGTAGTGGAATGCAATCTGGTGTAAGCAATACACATCATATGTCACATGTAGGCAATATGAGTGGAGGAGGCAAGATGAAAAAGAAGTTGAAAGTAAATAAGGATGGTATTCCTGCTCCTAAGAGGGCAACAACTGCCTATATAAATTTCACTCAGTGGTATAGAGAAGATCAGAAAAGAAATGGGAGACAGATACCAAAGGTAAAATGTTAGAAAATATCTCAGAGTATTTATCTCTTTTTATATGAAAGCTGATGGAGATGATATTTATATATATCTTTAATTTTAAATGATATTTTTATGTAAAGGATTTTTAAAAATGTTTTGTGCATACACAAATATGCTATCTATTGTTTTTAGAAACTCATGTAAATCATTAAAATAACATTTTTATATAATTATAAATTATATGATTATATTTTACCATAAGAAATTGACTGATGCCAGACTGAGAAAAATGCTCAATGCCATTTACACAATTTCTGTCTTTATTTACTACCAACTACTGTGGTTTCATGATTTAAAAAACTTATGCAGATCTTAATGTATTTAAACCATTATAAATTCTATTTCAGTTCCAGAAATTCTTTGAATGTAATAATATGTAATGTTCTTTATCTTCTGCTGTGTATGCCCAAATATTTTAACTTTAAATTGTCACTTAAGCTTTTTGGTCAACTGTTTACATGTACTAACTAATAACCATTTTGATCCAGTAAGCATGCTCTTAACCTTGTAATAAATCCATTATAAGTGTATTTATTATGGTAACTTTCTAAAATTATTTGGAATTGCCTAAATTTTCCTTGCCTAATTATTCTTTGACTAAAGTTTTCTTTGTATTCAATATTTTGATTTAATACTATAAGGTTTGTCATACTGCTCTTATTTAATATTAACTAAATGCATGTGTGAAATAAACTTGTCATGTCATGAATAAAAAGCAGTCATTGATATAATTCCATTATCCAGTTTATTGTTAATAATCCAATCAAACTGTTATTAAAAGTTGTGAACTCTGGGAAAATTACATAACAGTAATATTATTGGGCCAAGATATTTGGCTGTTCAAAACTGGCCTTCAAGTTTATACTTTGGAATGTTGCCGCATAAGGGTTGGAGGGGAGAGGAAGTTTGAACACACTGTAGCGATGAGGTAAAGAACTATGAATCTCTGAGTTTGTTATTTGATCAGAAAATTTTCTGGTATTTTTTTTATAGTACCAAAAATTGTAAAATTATTTTTTAAAAAATTGGCCAAATTTGTACATTTAAGCTATCTCATATTTTAATGTATTGTCTAACCTTACATTTGAGAATACTTACAGTTTGTATAGGTTGATTTTTTTCCCTTTGATTTTGACCTCTTTTTGTATTACAAATGTATAAGTTCAGAGCTATTGAACTTTTACTATTACATAATTTTAATATGTCAATTCCATATTTAGATGCATCATTTGATGTGTACTGTTCCCCTGCGACGTAAAAAAGTTATTGTAACATTTTAATTTTGATTTAAAATATTTTGGCTGAATGTTTAGCCCTTTTTTCTGAAATTTTCCAGACATTTTATCTTTTTATGCTTTTTGCTGATTGTTTTATTATTCAAATGAATGTTTTACATGAATATATTATTTTTTTCTAGTTGAATTAGTTATATTTAATACAAGATTTTAAATGCAGTTAAAAGAAAACTGTGTGGAGTAATTTTGAACCTCCCCTCCCACAAATGCATTGATATAATTTGAAAAATATTAATGGAAATGCATAATTTAAAAAAATCATTTTCAGAGAAATAAAATCCTCATCAATTAAGTCACAAAAAGTTATTAATCTAACTTCAATTCATTTTTAGGTTAGTTATAAAAGGAGCATATTGCTCACTATAATAGCATAGTATGACAAGATTATTGTGTATTTGTTTATTGTCCCTAAATAAAGAATTCTTATTGATTTATTTTGAAAGAGCAGAATATTTATATGCAGTGAATGTTTTGATGCTGAATAATGATTTGAATAAATTCAAGACTGACATTTTTATCTTTAATTTCCTATTTTGTTTCAAATTTCTCTGACAAGATTTCAAAAATTTTGTTTTACATGTAGAAATCCACCCTCCCCTTACATTTGTATCAGTAATTTTCTAAGTACAGATAATGTTAAATTTGCATATAAGTTCTTTTTGCTATTCATGTTTAATGTCTTCAGATAGGTGATTTTGGGAAAGAATGTGCTACTAAATGGAATAGTATGACTAGTGAAGAGAAGCAGCCATTTCTTGAAGTAGCTGCTCGTGATCGAGAACGTTATAGAAAAGAAGTAGGTATTTAAATAATTATTTGTTAACAAGATTTAAAGTGTTCAAATTCTACTTGAATTTTTAAATGTTTTGAATCTGAATTAGAAATGTGTCATCTTCTAGAAATCTAATAAGCTTTTTGTTTTTGTCATGGCTTGTCATTTCATTTAATAAAATCTCTGTTGAAACAGTATCGTTTGGCAGTGCTATTGCAAAGAGTGATAATAACAAAGAAAAATAATTTTGACACGCACACACACACACACACACACACATATATAATGTCAAAATTATTTTAACATTTCCACTTTTTGTAGCAATGGAGCTAGAATATATTAATCAATGATCAAATTGTGCTCTTGTTCTCTAAAGCATAACCAACCATATTTAATTAATCTTTGGCTGCTAATCAGTCTGAACAGTTTTTATCCAAAATTTCATTGTTGTCAAATAAAGACGTGTGATAAGAATTTTTTATATAATTTTTTATTTTTAGATGTCTATTTACAAGCCGGCTCGTGATGCAAACAAACCGAAACGTCCTGGCACAGCTTTTATGCTGTTTATGGCTGATTTGAGAAAAGAAATGGCTGGCAAAGAGCCGGAAGGTGGAGTTGCTGCTTTAGCAAAATTAGGTACGTTAGATTTGTAAATACTTTACATTTATATAAATGGATTTTTAATTGAAGTTGATACTATGTTATTTGTTTATGTGAATTATGTTTTTTTTTTTATCTACCTTTAAGTAATGTTATAACTGACATGTTTATGAACTTAGGGCCTTATCAGTAAGTGTGTGTGTATATATATTTCTTTTATGCATGTTTTATTCTGATTTAATTTTAGCTAAATAGGGGTGGGATGATAGGTGGAGGTGTTTTTGTTAAACAATACTTAGAAAAATTCATGGAATATTGAATTAAAACAAAATGGAACAGTTCAGTAATAAAATGAAATTCAGCACTGAAAAAGAATAGCTAAAAGGAAAAAAAGTCTAACAAAGAACTTCTGAAATGTGCTGTTTTTCTTGAATTTTACTATAAATAAGTTGCATTATTATGTCATTTTTGAATATCTCAATGCTAGTATTTTTTCTATTAAAGGTAAATGAGTAGTTTGTCGCATTCACAATCCAATGTTTTTTAAGTATTAATTTCTAGTAAATATGCTGGTATTTACATCAGAAGTTGTAATATAGACTGCAGAAATACAGATATATACAAAAAGAAAAAGAAAACTGTTTTGGCACAAGATATATATTATTAAACCATTGCAACCAGTGGTGACCTATAATTAAAATGCTTACATTGACCTATAACTAAAATTTTTACCTACAGTTTCAGAGATTTAGCATGTTAGAATTCTCTTGTCCAGTTAAAATGTACAGATAAATCTTTATTTAGCTACATCTTCATTTTATTTTATTTCTGATCATCTTTATTTGAATGTTAAATAGTATTGAGCATTAAAATATATATTAATTTTTAAATTTACTTAATTAACTATTAATACTAAGATATTACTTATAATTTGAAAATTTATGTTATTAAATTCTAAACTAATATTGTTTTAAGTATGCAAAAGGGTGGTATTCTTTAAATACCCTCTTCATTAGAATTTTCTGGGTTTAAGTGATTTTATCATTATTTATATGGAATTTTATTAATTACAGGTGGTGAGCGCTGGAGAGCTATGTCAGATGAAGAAAAACGGAAATATGTGGAGATGCAAAGTGAAGAAAAGATACGTTATGAAGCTGATATGGAAGAATATCGTAAAAAGGTTTGCATTTATCTACTGTACGATCTTAATGTAATTTCTTTTGTATAATTTTTTGTTACTGATCATCAGTTGTCTATTGTTACTGATGATTATTTTCAATTTATCTTATTTTCTGCATTTTATCTGCAAAAAGGCCTCTATTATTATGTTGCAAAAATTGTTACCAAAGCGAAACTAGATAGTCTTTATGTAAATGTATGCTTGCCTAAAAACATGAAATATGCTTAATTTTATGTTGCATTTAGAAATGAATTTATTTTTGCTATACCATTTTTGGTGACAAATCTTACCTTCTCTTATTTAAAAAAAATTCATTTATCTACTTTGGATATTTTAACTTTGATGAATACTTCAATTAAATTACGAAATATACTTTTATATTTATGTAGTTTGGGAATATTTTTATTTTGCTTTGTTGTATTTACAATTTATCATACCATTTCCAGACGAAATTTGAATTGGTGAGGATTATAATGAAATTAAATGGAAAATTTCATCATATCCCAAAATGTATCTGAAATTTACATTTGTTTTTATTTAACACAAACATCTACTGCTATAAATTTTAATTATTTTGTTGCTATATATTATATTTATTTATCAATTTTAAATGAATCTGATTAACCTTATCTGTGGATTTATTTGTCAGCCTTATCTTGGTAATTTTCATTTTTCATATTTGATGATATTATTGTTTAGACAGCACAGGCATTTGGATATGATTATGCAATACAAACGATTTTTATTTTTAAACTTCCGAAAGTCAACTTTATTAAAAAATTAATAGATTTGTATTTAAGAATCTATGCATAAATCTGCATGTAATGTGTATACATATAAAAATATGTGTAACTCATTTAGAATATGTATCTATTAAATGTGAAAGATTTATATGAAAAAAATTATATTCTCTTCAAATTCCAGCAAAGCATTGCAAATCTTCAACAAGCAAATAATCCTCCTCGCACTGAAGAACCTTCTAATGATGGTTCCGATAGTTTGGATTTGCCAGCTACAAATACATCACAGTTACCTCAGTTGTCTCAAGTTGCATCCAATTCAGGTTCATCAACACCATCGCCTACAGAGACGCCTACCCCGGCATCTCAGTCAAATAGTGCTTCTCCACCACCACCTACACTCAGTCCAGGTCCAACTGACTCATCTACTTCAGAAAGTCCTAATAGTTCCATGGCTGCTTTATCCTCACTTACTAATCCAATGTCTTTATCTCATGCTATGGCAATGGGTTATGCTCAGCATACTCTTTCTAATTTTGCACATGCCAGTGGTATGTTGATGTCAAATCCAAATTATAGCCAAATGCATAGTGCTATGCCATCATCTGCTTATCTTTCATCTTCAAATCCCAATTATAATCAAGCTCATATGCAGGGACCATATAACTGGAACTGAAGATTTTGATTTATATGTGCAGTTATTCTTTCAAGAAATGTTGAAACAACATCCTGTTTCTATATGCATTTATTAAGTTTTTATTCTCTTCTTTTTTGGCTATGCTTATATTAAATTGTTAAAAAATTGTTATGTTAAAACTGGATGTTTGTTGGTTATGGAAAGTATTTTGCACATTTAGCAAATTCTGTATGAAATTCATATAGCAATATGAATAATTTTATTTTATTAATTGATGCAATAGTTCATTATGTTCATTAATTTCATCTGCCTATGTGTTATTAATTCAGATTTTATTGCCATATTTGTTTTAAATTCTCATTTGTTTGAAGAGAAGTTTATTCGTCATCAAATTTTATGAAATGTGTACAGTTGCATTAGTTTACTAATTTTTAAATTATTTGGATTACTGATTTGGATTTCTAGTCAGATAGCTGATCAAAATTTTGGAAAATTTTTAACTATATATATATATATATATATATAATATAAAAGAATGGCTGCTTTCTCTCTCTCCCCCTCCCCCTATATTAAATTTATGATTTTAAAAATTTTATAGTTTTTTTTAAAGAAAATTTAATACTTTATTCAGTAATTTGCATTTTTGCATGGGCATTTTTACACAAATTTTATGTACTTGAAATATTATTTGAGCCATTTTCATTATCTAATTTAAAATGTCTTTTTGTATCGGAAATTTCTTTATATCGGCTGTGACTTTTTCTGAGTTTTGCATGTATGAGCTATAATTATATAAGAATTTATGGGACATATTTATTATTAAAAATAATTAATTTGTACTTCCATATTTTCTATAGCTGGTCTCCTTTTAAATTGTTACATTTTTCTGGCAATTTATTACCAGTAGGCACCTTATTTCAAAGCCGATATTATTCATGGAATAGAGTGTATAAATCTCTTAAAATTGCATGGCCTGTGTTTCAATAATTGTAATGTATTGCTTATGTTAGAAATAACATGAACTTGAGAAACTTGCTTTCAACTTGCATAATATTTAGATTTGATTACTTGCACAATGCAGGGGCTTTTTTTCCCTTTCTGTTTTAGTTTTCATTTATCTGAAAGTACAAACTAGAGTGCATTTATATAATTTATGAGTATTCAAAACTGATATTGTTCATTACTCAAAATATTTTGATGTGTGTTGTAGCAAATTTTGATGAGTGATTTTTAAGGTTTGTTTCTACTCTATTATTTTTATTAGCTAGTATCGTAACTTTCTTCACCCTTTCATCTGGGCTTCTTAGCTAGTTAATAGTTTTTAATAGAATTAAATTATGCAGTTTTTCCTAAATATCAAATCTTGAAACAGACAAAAATAAATTCATTTGCAAGATTTTATAGAAATTTTATGTAATTTTTTAGGTTACTTATGAACTCTCATATAAATAAATATATTTATCAGGATGATTTGGTATTTTTAGCATCGTTTTATCCTTCCTTATGAATTAAATTTTGCAATTGCAGTGATTTCGCTTTTCTTGGTAATAGTTTGTTGAATTGCATGTATAAATTTTTGTAGTGTGGTATTATTTTTAAAAGTAAGTTAAGTATTTAATTTTATTTTTATATTAATATATGGGGGATTTCTGCTTGAGTTAAAGCAGTTGCAACTTTTTCAATGTGAAAATTATTTCGAGTTTGTTTTATTGCAACGTTTTTATTAAGGTTTTTTCCCTCTCATTTTTTTACTGGAAGTAATTACATTTGGAATTTCTGAATTAGCTTAGCTGAATGGAGCTAAAATTTATAAAGTTTGTCTTATTTTTATTATTTTATTCTGTAATTTATTAAAAAAAATTGATTATTCCATGCATTAAAAAATTTAGCCCTGCCATTCTCTTGAATCTCAGAAGAAGCATTAGCGTCTGTCTAAATTGTTTTAAAGATTATTTCGTTACGCCAATTTATTTTAAAACATTTTTAGTGATAGTAGTTTGTCTACAATTATTTTTTCCTTAAATAATTGCAGAACTATTCATGTCTCTTGTTTTATAAATAGGCTTCTGTGCCTACAATTCGTTTTCTTTTCTCTTAATTGCCTTCTACTTATACTTAACAGTTTAAGTAACATATACACTAGTAGTGATTCATAGCATTACATTTTTTGATTAATTTAAGGAAACAAATTTTATTTATTCGCTGCTTATATCTTATTACTTTGTAATTGAAAGAGTTTATATTAAGCTGGGTTTCATTATGTTAGCATCCCGTTTTGAAAACATCGCTATTTTCGTTTTCTTAATGAAACTGATGTACAGATTGTCTACTGTATTTTCTTAGAAAATATTGACTAAGACTTTCAATTTAAATAGGGGAGAAATGATTTTTAATACAATTTTAGGAATTTATTTAATTTTTATTTCAATATTAATATTACTTTAGGTTTTCTGTGTCTGAAAATAGATTCCTCAAATTGTATGCAGAGTTCATCACCATCAAAACTTTAGCATTATTATCATTTCTTCAAGTGAGACGAATGAAATAAAAATTCTGGCAATTGGTGGAAGTGAAGTTAATAAAAAAATATGTTAACATTACAGGAGGAGGAAGTCTTTCTGATGTAATTATTTTATTAGAAAATCTGTTTTAATGCTTAATTTTTATTTTCTAGTTATATAAAGAGTTTGTTTCCATTATTAGATTGTATCTATTAAAACTTATGCTAAATTTTGTCCTATATATATGTATTATTAGAGTATTCTGGGATTCAAGAGTTTGTATTTCAAGGAGTTAATAATGTCTGTATTAATGTGGAAACATAAATTTTTGTGATATTTACCTAATTGTGTGTTTAATGTTTTAAAATATGTGTGTAGATGCATCATTTCTTTTTTTAAAAAAATGAAAAATATTTTGATATATATATTAAATATTCATGAGATTTTATTATGTTACAACCACTTCAATATGTATGCAATTTTACCATTTTTGCCAACCTTCAGCAACATTAAATGCGTCTTTGCATTAAAAAATAAATTAAGTATTTAATCCAAATATAATTTCAATACTTATAATATTTAAACTTTCATTGTGTGTTCCAATTTATTAATTACATTATTCTGTGACAATGCATAATTTGCTACACTTTTATGCTTTATAATTATATAATTCATTGATACCAGTTAATTATATTATTTCTCTAAAGTTCATTGTTTTTAATTGGTTTTTATTTCAATATCCTAAAATTGCATCTTTTCTTGATACATAATTAGTTTTATTATCTTTCTGTGTGTTTCTTTGCAGAAAGTTTTTTTTTTCAGTTTTAGTTTTAAGTACTTAGTTCATGTAGTTAAATTTTTAAGATAATTTTAAGGGATGTTCAGTTGCCTTTATATATATATATATATATATATATATATATATATATATATATATATATATAATATGCTTTTATGCTTATTTATGATTTCATACTTTCTTCAGAACTATTTCTGTTTCAAAAGAAATTAACTTTTTATTTTTTATATGTGCATTTCGTGCCATTTTTTACTCCTGCCTTTTTCTCTTTGTTTGTGAAATACTTTTTTAAAAATTTATATTTTGACTACTTTGATTAACTACTACTTTTAAAATGGTTTTTAAAGTAATTTTTCCGATGAATACTTTTATTTATTCTTGTTCAGAAACAAGTAACGTAAGCGAAAATCATTGTGAGTAAAAACTTAAATAATTGCATTTGTTTTTTATACATTGTTTTATAAAATGTTATTTGTTTCATTTATTTGTAAGGTAAGAAATATTTTTTCATTTGCTGCAGCTATGAAATTTTCTTCCTCATTTGCTATTTTCAGTTTTAAAGATGTGCTGTTTTGTATTTACTAGTGTATAATTAAATATAACCTTTTTTAGGAGGACATATTTTTATGTCTGGGAATTTTTTGAATAAAAAAGTCAGTGTTTGCTTATTCACATTTAAAAGTTTAAATATTTAATTTCTTAACATTTTAAATTCATTTCATAATATTTGCACTATTAAAAATCATATAAGTTTTTTTTTTCATGTGTTGAATAAGTTTTTATTTCTCTTTTTATAGTAAGACTCGATTTAAATTTTTCTCATATTTTACATTGAACCTGTATGCATATTTGAAAATGAAAATAGCAAATACCCCCTCCCCCCTTTAAAAAATACAGAATTTAATTGAAACTTTAAAAAAATAATTACTTAACATTTGATATGTTGTTAATTATTATCATGATTGCTTTGTATTTATTGATGTTAATTTTATGACTTGATATATGGAAAATATTTTGAAAAAATTCTTTCTTTTACTTGTGAAATAATTAGTTGTAGAACAAGCATTTATGAATTCATTTTTTAGTTATGTATATAAATTAATAGTTATTAATTGTTTGAAGTGGAAAATTTATTTTTGAAATGTTTGATTCCATATCTGAAATGCACAAATTCACATTTTGAAAGTTTTATTTGATAAAATTACTGAAGAAATGATTGTATAGTCTTTATTTAATTAAACTAAAATGATTGGCTTAATTAACATGATTATAAATTAAACTGTTTATATTGTTTACAAACTGTTGATGTTTAAGTTAGAAAGTTTTTATTTTTAAAGCAGTTTTTTTATCACTTAACTGTGTTAATCTAAAAGTTAATTTATTTTATTCTAATGGGTGTCAAATATACTAAATGTATATACTTAACTAGATACTATAGCAATATCAGAAAAAATGAACAGAGTATCTGCAAGTGATTTGTAGGAAATTATTGCAGCATATATTTTTTTAAACATATATTATTTTTACTTAAAATCTTGGTTTTTCCATAGAATTGGTTAGTGCTTTTTTTTTCTATTTTAGAATTTTTTTTCTACAGTTTTAGTGCATTTAATTCTGATTTTCCCTTTAAGTTTGTCTGGATTGATGAATAAAATACAAGAGTAGTTACCAGAATCTTGTTTTGTAGTCAACTCAAACATTTAAATAATTTTAGCTGTACTTAAAATATTTTCATCTGAAAATGAAAAAAAATTGTAGCTTTTTTTTATATTCTCTCTCTCCCTCTCTCTTTTTTTTCATTTGGTTTTTATGAAGTTACAGATATTTGGAAACTTAAGTTTTTGTAGATTGCCAAATATTTCTTTTATCATGCTCTGTAGTCTTTCCATACTTTAAACTTATATATCATTTATTTATTTATTTATTTTGGTATTTGGCATATACGCACAAGTTGATTACATTGCAGATATTTTATTTATAATAGTATTTTCATAATTGTACGTTTTCGTTTTGATTCTTTTTATATCCATGCTATATTTTTAGATGTGTCTACACCATGTTTTGTATGAAGATTTATAGTGTTATTTGATGGTGAAAAGTATTTCATTTTACTTTAAAATTTTTAATGCTTAAACAAACGTCACAATTTTTAGTGATAGTTATGAGTTTATTGAGCCAAAGTTTTTTTCTTTTTTATCATCTACATAATTATATGTTAATACATTCCGTTTATTTTTACATCTTATGTTGCATATTTCAAGTATGTTATTTGATTGCCTTTCTTTTTTTGAAAGATTGTGATCATTGAATTTTTCTGAGATGAGTTCATTTATAACTGTTTTCTTTTATGTGTTAATTTTACATTCTGTTTTCAACTTCATTTAAATATTTCACGTAGATTCCGAAGTGCATTTCCCCCTTTCATTATTTCTGTGATAAGATGTTTTGTGTTTTAAATCTTGCATTTGAATTGAAGGTTTGTTTTATTTGTTTAGTAAATGTTTTGATTCTCTCAATTATTGTTATTTTTATTTATCACTGTTCCGTGATTTTTTATTGTTTTGAAATTTAGTTCTCTCTTTTGTTAATACTATGTGAATATTAAGGTTTTAAATAATATATTTTAAAATACACTTAGATATTTTTAAAAATTAGACAATTTTGATCCATCAAAATGTTATTGCACTTTTCGCATGAGTAGCATGCAATATATTGAGAGTTTACTAAAATTAATACTAAATACCATTGCTGAAAACTGAATGCCTTTTAATTGGTGGCATAGTATAAGATGAAGCTTGCTTTGGAATTTACATGTGAATATTATAAATTTAGTTTATACTGTTAATTTTTGATTAAAAATTGTAAAAATATTTGTGTGTATATGTGACGGTTTTTTTTTTCCATCACAGATTCTAATATATCTTGTAATCATGTTATAAAATTTGCAGAAAATTGTAATTTTTCTCTTCAATTCTAATAAAAAAAATTGTGTTAGGTCTTTATTCGAATTAGATCCATCCTGATTGAAAGTTATTTGAGACTGAGTTGCTAGTTGGAGTTTGAAAAGCTCTTAATTTTATAAGATATGAGTTTTAATCTATTATGAAAAAAAAAAAATTAAAAAATGTTTTCTGTTAATCTAAAAGTTTGATTTTTTGAAAAAACTTGGCACTTTTTTTATTAAAAAAAATGAGGAAACATTTCAGCTTATTAATTTTTATCATTTGATTTCATCAAACCAAAATTAATGTATGGTTTTCATTTTTTTTTTCAGCAGTATGACTGAAAAATTGACAGATTATGTTGATACTGTAAAAATTGATATAAATTTTGGGCTCACGCATTAAATACATTATATTAACTAAATTTTAAGGAACAACTGGAAATTTTAAATATTGCCATAAAGAAATATATCTTCCATCTTAAAATTCTTTCTTTTATTAAAAAAATTAATCAATTGAAATGACTTATTTAAAAAAGCTTTTTGTAGAAAACTTTTAAGGTTATGTTCTCAAATTCTTTCCTTTTAAACTTTTTGAGCATGGTGAAATGCATTATTTAAGCATTTTAACCAGTTGTTTTCTTCATATATCATTCCTGAGTTTATGACGAAAAGGACATTTTAAAAACTATTTTGTTATGTTGTTTCTGTCGCATTTAAATCTGGAAGGATTCACAAATGTGTAATGTATAGGAAGTTTTCCTTGCATAATTGAATTTATCATAGCTTTCCGCTGTTTTATATTTTGTAAAATTCGATGTTTGAATTTATTCCTGCCTCAGGAATGTATTTGGATACCTATTTAATGTTTGGTTATTTTGCCCACACCATTTTAGATCTTTTGATAACTTTTAATTGCAAATAATTTATTTTTATGCTTCTTTTTCAACAAAAATTACTTCCGATTCTTCTCATTTAGTTTACAATTTTTTTTCTGATGGATTATGGTAAATTTTTTTTGTATTGGTTAATGGCCATTTTTAATGAATCAAAATAAATAGTATAATAATTTCGGCCTTTTTTGCATTAAAATTAGTACCCAGCTTCCCCCCCCCCCTTTTTTTTAAGATTTTAAAAATGACTTCCAAACAGAAAATATATCAAATGTTTAATGTCTTGTGCTGAAGTTAGATGCTTAACAGATTCGATATATAGAGGGTAAATTCATTTCTTTTCGCGTATGTCTGCAAAGTTCAAAAAAATTTGAATTGGTAAATGTAAAAGTGTAGGCATTTTCAACACGAGATACTTGAATTCATTCTCAGTATTTGAGCAAGAGTGTTGCGATTTAAAATCTGAATTTCTTGATTTTCTAGCAAAAAGACGAGAACTGTTGAAGCATTACATTTGATTTGGATTTCAAATTAAATGAACAATGAAACAAAATTGATCATTTGCATAGAAACTTTCTTAAATTAATGTGGAACATTATCACCTGAAAAATGTTTGGCATTAATTTCTGATATTGTTCGAAAGAGAACTTCTTAAATTTCAAGTTATCTCCATCGAGACTGAAATATTTGTTATTTATTCTGTTTAAGATTTAAGATCAGCATTTAGGTAGCCATTTGTATTTGCCTACTAACAGAAGTAAATGTTAGTTGTGTTGTTTTTCTAAAAGGTGCCTTGTGAATCTAGAACTACCAATTGCAGCACTAAACTTTAATACGTAGGGAAGTGCGTCATTTTAATTACATAAAATTTTGACATTTTTTTGTTCATAAGTTTTGGAAATAATTTTTTAAATAATGATACGCTGTTGAAAAATTTATGAATTTTTTAAAATAATTAATCATGTTTTTTTTTAATTCTGAGAATTATTTAAAAATATTTGTACAATATTTGTTACTATACTTTTATTGTTGTAATGGAAAATAAATTGTTTTCGTTGTTTATGGTGTCAAATATTCTATCTCGTGTTTTTCTTTCCTGCTGAAAGTTAAGGATTAAAGACTAATCATTTTTCGCATGTTTTGGTAATGTTATTAATATTTGTTTCCTTATCTTTTGTGGAATCTTAAGAAATCCTTTTTAGATGTCTATCTAATATACTGAATGATTGATTATACTCACTATTTTATTATTTTCTTGGTATGTTCCTGCCCATCATCAGTAGGATCATCTTGTTTTCCTGTCTAGTTGGCTGTAGACCAATAGCGCATGAAAAATTGATGATGACTCATTCAGAAATTTGTTAAACAAGAAAATGCTATGAATATTTATAAATTAACGTGTGTTTATCCATTAGTTGAGAGAAGGAATTAAGAAAATGCTTAGTTTTGAACTGCATTTTTGTGTTGAATTGTGTCTGTGTATGTGCGTTAAGTATTTATTTAGGTTATGCCTTTATTATAGTATAATTTAAAAAAATTTCTGTATCTCTTAAATGAATATATTAAAAAAAGTATTAAACTAGTTAATGATTTCTATATTAAATATCGTGAATAAAATAGAAATATTTCGGGAAAAAATGATTTAACTATTAAAATGAGTCATGTATATATTCAGAGGAAACAGTAGCCGGTTGCAAAATCTTATTATAATAAGCGAAGAAACTGATCAAATTTCCTTCTCCATTATATTAGTATGTAGGTATTTTTGTTGAGTCATAGATATTCAAACTCTTAATAACTATACTGACTGTCAAATTATTCTAGTGCAAGGTACTCAGATTTAATTGTGCATGCATTGTAGACATGTCATATAATACAAGTAAAATACATATATTATTTTAATGTTGAAATCAATTGTGCATTTTATATGAAAAATAAGAAAAGGAAGCTAGTTTTCAGCAGTGTGTAATCAATCGTTATTTTTACTGATAAATATTAAGTTATTTGACTTGACTGCATTAGAGAAACTCATGCACACAGTTTAAGAGAGCAGGTCCCAATTTTATGTTAATATACCTTATGTAAGGAAACGAATATCAAATTATTTATAAGATAATTAATTGAAATCAAACACAACCTACATTGTCAGCGAAACTTTTGATTGCCGAAGATGGCTGATCACCAATATAAAAAGTATTTATTATTACACCGGGCTGAAGAATTCATATGTGTTTATTATTTCGGGTCTGGAAGGTAATAGGTATATAATATTATTTGGTAATTAAGTTGGAGTGTTGAAACACCATTCTTTTACTCTTATCAAGCATTTTTTAAATGATTTTAAAGCTCTTTGTATATAATTATTATCAAGAACTGGAATAACGCCGATACTAAGATGGAAAAGTAATGTTGGGGAAAGAATTCAATTCTTATATATGAGAAAGAACTTTTTAGAAATTTGCTAAACCGTCATTTAAAAAAAAAATCCGTGTGAATTTTACTTGATAACGTGGGATAATTAAAGTGACTGTATTTAGGTTCCGAGAGGCACAGAAAAAGACCCCCGATCAACTCGGAAGTAGTGGTAATTTTTAATTATGAATTAGAGTAGTTAGAAAAATAACTAATTTTTTCAATGCGAATAACCTGAATGTGTAGCACATATGTATAGGCGCGAAGAAGAAAAGGAACCACCCAGCTTTATTCTGCTATCGATCATCGTGTATGAAAATTAAAAATATCTTCTAAAAGTAATGGTATGTGCTGTACTTAAAATGTTCATAAGACGTTTACATATTTAAAATTGTACAAATTTTGAAATTTCCTATTGCAACACCCAAATTTTTGATATCATGAATATATACCTCTTCGAAGAATTAATTACCAGCAGTATAAATTTTGGTTAATATACTATTATTATCCCAGGAGATAGTTGATATTTTCTGTCTAGAGGTCGTTTCCATATTTAAATGTGTAAGATTTAGATATTTTCTGAAAGCCGATTATGGTATTTTTCTGTGATATTTTTAATGCTTGTGTAAAAATACCATCTACATGTTACATTGTTTGCTGTTTCTATTAGAAGTCTCAAAAAATATTCAAGGTTTGATCTGAATGCACCAAAAAAAGCCTCTTTTTTTGCAAGAGCAAAATAAAATTTGTTTGAATTTCTGAGTTGGAATTAATATTTTAAAAATGATCTGAATGTTATTCTTTGCACTCTATTCTGCATTTCATTATCTACACTGTCAAACCTGTTTTTGTTCGTGTGTTAAAGCAATCGTGCAAAAAATAATTCATTGCTTCATAAGTAGCTATAAGAAATAATTTTTATAACATATTTTTAAAAAATGCGATGAAAGGAGACCACATTAAAAAAAAAGGTCACACTTAGAAAATGTCTTAAAGATTTACGAAATAATGAGAAAATGCTTTGCAAATAAAATGAAATTACCCATGGAAACTTTTTTCTTCTCATCTTAAACATGGAACAATTTTCAAAATACTCGCCATGCAATACTACTTATCGATATACAAAACACGCATATTCTTGTGGTGAGCTGATTCAGAATCATTTTCACCATTTGAAGATAATAGAGTTGATTTATTTTTCAAATATTGGAATTAGTTGATGTGATATGTTCATACATTGTATGCCAAAAATCTATACTTATAATAAAGCTCTATGTGTGTGTTGGCACTCTACAGGCCATGCCGTTGGACCCACAACTACCAAATTTGGTACATGTATACCTTGGAGGTCGAGAATGTGCACCTCGGAGCCCTTTTTTCGAATTTTTAATTAGAATTTGAAAATTAAAATTTAAGCGAAATTTCAACGTTTTTCCTCTATAACTTCCGAAAATATCATCGCACAAACATGATTTTTACATCAATTTAAAAATTAAAAAATTAGCTTTCTAATGGTATCAGTGTTTTAATGCATAACTCAAGCTTCTATTTTTAACGAATTTTTAAAGAAATATTTTAACCATGTTTTTTTAAGCACGTGACTGGATAAATTAAATTAAAACAATGACGGAAGTTCAAATAAAAAAATAACAACTATCATCGCAAATCAAATATAAAGAAATGCAACTTTTAGCACGTGACTGAATAAAATAAAATATATATATATATAAAATGCGACATTTTCTAAAAAAATAAACATAAAGCCAAGGTTTCTATAATCGTTTGCAACATCTAAATCATTTATTCAATAATTTTTTTCCCTTTTTCGCTTTCTTTAAAAAACATATTTAATATTTTGGCAACATCACCGAAAAAAACATTTTTAATACTTTTGGAAGCATAATCGATAAATTATTAGAGCATTAAACTCAAAAGGTTTTTCCAAATAAAGTTAGCGACTCTTTAACTACTAATAACTGAATCTTTTAACTTCAACTATTTCTTAAATTTTGGCTAATGAATATGTGATTTAATTGAAAATTTTAGAACGCATAACTCATGGTGAACCAGCTGGTCGCCAAAGGCGGCTAGTATTGTATAAGAGTACATATAGAGCATCCTGAAATAGACTGATGATTTTTTAAAATGCATAGCACGAAAACGATTTAAGCTATAAAAAAGCTATTCTTGCAAATACATTTAAATTTCAGTGGACTTGGAAGGTTTTTAAAATACATATTGGGGACAATATGTCTATATTTTGAAACCACCTAAAACGCCTTGGACTTTTATTTGTATAGTTGATAAAATGTCTAATTTCAGATTATTAAAATCTGATAAGAATTAAAATACTTTTTCGAGCCAAACTTTTTCTGCAACATTTGCATGATGCCTAATAGGGACGAGATTTCTTTCAGTCAGTCAGATTTTCCACCCTTTCTTGAACAGCATGTAAGTATTAGTGCCCTAAATTTCTAATGGCCTAAAATCTTGTCAAAATTCGTTATGACCACTTCGGCTAATTTATATTGTTTATAATCATAATGATGGCCTAATTGTAGAAGATTACTAACGTTTTTCTCCAAGTATCTAGTATCTTTCTAGAAAATGTATTTATTTATAGAACGGTTTTATTGCAATTTACAGGATTTTTACTTTCACGGAAAGGGTAAGACTTTATGTAAAACATTCAGGAATTGAAATTTCGGCTAATTCCTTTTTCAAGTTAACTTCATGACTGTGTTCAAACAATCAAACGACAGTGCATCGTAATAATTGGCACCCACAGAGCACTTCACGGTCATTTCTTTTTTTCCCCTTCCCCATTGGGCTCCATTTCAAGTGGAATTCAATTTTCGTTCCTTCAGAAATGTAATTTGGTCAGATGAACGTCGCTTTAATTTAGATTTAAATTTCAATCTCCCGAACGATCACTTTTCAAACTTTAAGAAAGAAAATCGTACAGTCAATAACAATTTTCTTCAGATGTGTGTGGCGTTTTTTGAGACTCATTGTTTGGTTCCGTTTTATACAACAATGTATTGAATAGTGACCAATGTATTCAGTTAGTTTTAATGACACCGTGTCTGAATTCTTTGGCTACAGTCAATTTCTATAGATGATGTAGTCGCAAACAGATAGTGCTCTTTTTCATTATGTTATTTATAGGGCGACGCCTAAATGCTGAATTCCTGATACGTGGACTGACTCACAAGAACTTTTTGAATTTTTCTCCTACATAATCTAACTTGACTCTGTTGGTTTTTATTTATGGTGTTGCTTATGTTCTTGTGTATATAGTACATCTCTTGCAGACGAAGCAGATCTTTACTGATGAATACAAAAAAACCTATTGATGTCGCAAATGATAAACCGAATCACGTGTATGCAATTATTTATTAGAGGAATGTAACTTTGTATAGGTGTCGAAGGTATTTATTCAGAACAAGTGTTTTTAAATTACTTCAATTAATGTTTTATGTGACTATTTTCAAAATTTAATGAAAGTTAATGAATGCATCATCATGCAAATGTATTATTTCGCCTTTTTAATAACCTTTTGTTAAATATATATTATCACTAAAACGGCTACGAAAGAATGGCTCAAGTACCAGTCTGAGTTGAGGAAAAATTATCTAAATCAATAAATTTACCTTTTAATGACTCGGAAAATTTTATAGATAGAAAATAAAATGTTATAGATAAATGTAAGAAAAATATCTTACTCTTTAGCATTTTTTTCTCTATGGAGGCTCTGTGAAAATTTAATTTTTGTAACGTTTTATTCTCATCCTTTACAGAGATCAAGATATTTTCACACATTTGAGAGTCCTATTTAATGAAACTTTGCAATTGGTAGCATATACCTGATTGCAATTGTTAAGGAAATAAGCACTTATTTCATTTCTGTGTCATATACATAATTAATAAATATTACATCTTCACATATCCATGTATATTAAAAAAAAATGGAGTTACTTGATAATCCGTATTAACATTAATTCCTACTTGTTGCATTTTTTACAATGTTTGGATACATGGATTTGAGATCAGTCTTTTTAATTTTACATAAAAACATATTTTATATACAAACCATACGACTGGCGCAGTGTAGTCAAATAGGGCTCTTGCTCCACTTAATCCCACTATCCATCCATCCGTATTTACATTATGTATAAATGATGGCAGAAATGGTTATTTTATGTTTTGAACTGAATAACTTTTAACCAAACTTATTATAAATACTCTGATCAAAAAATACCCGGAATGATGACATAAAGCAAAGGCATCAATTTATTGATCAACGTTAAACTATTTCTCCTAAGTGATCTCCACCGATTGCAATACACTTTTAATAACCTTTTTCCACTTCAAATCATTTTTGTGAACCCTCCCCCCCTTTTTTTTATCGAACTCAAAACAATGGCTAATAGAAAATAGCATAAAAAACAGCAGTTGGATTATGTTGTTACCTTGAAAAGTAAAATTTTTTGACTTTTCTACTTTATGTTAAACTTATAAATAACACAGAACATTAGCTTTTATTGGTAATGCAAGTGACTAAAATACCATTTGTCAGACCATTATCAATTATATTTGTTTAATTCTTTAGCTAAATATTTCAGTTTAAGAATTTCTTTATATTTGTTTAATTCTTTAGCTAAATATTTCAGTTTAAGAATTTCTCTCTCTACTATCTTCGATTTAGAATTATTTTTTGACTCTTTATCCATGTACACTAAATAAATTACTGTTGACGAATTTTTTTTATCTGTTATTACTTTATGATTTATCCGAACATTATATTTCGCATTAATTGAATATTCATTTTAAACAACTATGCGGTTGCTGTTTGCTGTTGTTTAACGTGTTATGCATTTGATTTTGTCGCTTTTTCTTGCAATTCATGATTTTTACTTTACATTGAAATAATGTTTTTATTGTGTAGAAATAGATGTCTTCTGCCATAAGTGTATTTATGTATGCTCGTACGCTTTTTAAAACTTAATTTTAAAGCAAACGCTATTATTGCTCTTAACTATGCTTATGCTCAAAAATTATGCTTAAGCATAATTTTTGACATATAAGACTTTAAAATGTACAATGAAATCTCACATCATGATACGTGTTATTGCTTACATAATTTTAATTATTCTATCTCTTTATTCTTTGACAATGAATCATATATTGTTCCAGACTTGAAACATTTCTTCATTTCTTTATTATGATCTTTGGCTTAGAAAAATGCGATTCTAATCGATTATTTTAAATTGGTGTGTATGAATTAAATATTAGACATCAAATAGTTATTTATTTCTAAACGGTTTCGTGATATTGCAATTGATCTTTTTCTTTATCTCTTATAAATTAATCTGATTTGTGCCAAATTTTTTTTATTGTGATCTATTAAGCAAGCTTTTAAATATAGCGATAATAAATGCTATCTGGATTTGAAAAGCAAATGATGAAAAAAATTTTGTCGCTTATTTTATTTCTTAAATAAACAGAAATTTCCAAGTATTGAGTAATTTTTTTTATATTTGACTTGAATCCTCAGTTCCATTTCGAGTCCTTAATTCTATTAAATCTAATGTTCCATTTTGAATTTCTGAAAAAGTCACTCAGCTTACAAAATTGTTTCCGAAATATGTCCAGTACAGTGAAACTGCGTTTTAGGCATAAAGAGGCTCCATTATTTTAATTTAAATCGTTAATTTTCAACATATATCTATTTATACATTGCTAAGAAAATCCTCTCAAATTTGATGGCGTATCAACAATTGCTGATGACAACTTCCCCAAACTCCGATCGTTTACTTTCCGTCATGTAACTATGACTCTATGTGAATAAGGTCGGTTTCAGCCGTTGAAATAAGAAAAAAGCCAATCCGTACCATATCAGTTTGTGGAACAGTATTTTATAAATTTTTTCACAATTTTATTAATAAGAATGGATCTACGAAATATATATTATCATGTGCCTAACTAAGCTTGTCATTATATAATTTTATTATATAATGAAATAATAACTCATGAATATAATTTTTTTTCTTACTTGTAATACTATATGATTCCGATTAATTTTTGAGTAAATCTACATATCTGTAAAGTCTGCATACATTGTAATGGAACATTCTGAGAAACGATCCCCGTCCAAGTTTCAGAGAGATTACCGAACGTAACTTAATTTATATATCCCAAGATCCCGTAAATTAAGTAAAACTTAATGTAAGGAAGTGTTCTATTTGCTTAAAAACGAACCATGATTGATCACATCGCCTTAATATTCATATACACTGATGGAAAAAAATCTCAACACCAAGAAAAAATTATTGTATAGTAATGAAATTTTAGGTATACATTTGTCTAGGTAACATATTTAATTGATTAAAGTTTCAAGATCACAGGTAGAGCCATTTCAAATGGGAAATGTTGGTACATTAGTAACCGGTGTAATCACCAGAATTTTGAATGCAAGCATGCAAATGTGCATGCATTGTGTCATACAGGTGTCGAATATCAGTGTGTGGGATGGAGTTCCATGCTTGTTGCACTTGGGCGGTCAATGCAGGGACGGTTAATGCTGGTTGTGGATGACGCTGGAGTTGTCGTCCAATGATTTCCCATACGTGCTCGATTGGAGAAAGATCTGGTGATCTAGCAGGCCAAGGCAACATGTCGAAACTCTGTAGTGCATGTTTGGTTACAACAGCGGTATGAGGGAGAGCGTTACCCTGTTGGAAAACACCCCCTTGAATGCTGTTCATGAATGGCAGCACAACAGGTTGTATCACTAGATTGACGTACAAATTTGCAGTCAGGGTGCGTGGGATAACCACGAGAGTGCTCCTGCTGTCATACGAAATTGCCCCCCAAACCATAACTCCAGGAGTAGGCCCTGTGTGTCTAGACGGCAGACAGGTCAATAGCAGGCGTTCACCTTGCCTCCTTCTAACCAACAAACGGCTATCACTGCGACCAAGGCAGAACCGGCTTTCATCAGAAAACACAATAGATCTCCACTCCGTCCTCCACTGAGCTCTAGCTTGACACCACTCACGTCGCAAACGGCAGTGGTTTGGAGTCAGTGGAATGCACTGTACAGTGCGTCGGGTTCCGAGCTGTCCTTGAAGTAACCGATTTGTAACAGTTCGTTGTGTCACTGTGGTGCCAACTGCAGCTCGAATTTCAGCTGCAGACGCAGTACGATTAGCTACAGCCATACGCCGAATACGACGGTCTTCCCTCTCAGTAGTACCACGTGGCCGCCCAGAAACTGGTCTTCTTGAGGCAGTACCTTCCCTTGACCACTGCCGCCAATACTCATGCACAGTGGATACATTCATGCCAAGTCTTTCAGTAATATCGTGGAAAGAAAACCCACCTTCTCGTAGCCCTACAACACGACCTCGTTCAAACTCAGTGAGCTGTTGATAATGGCTTCTTCGTCTTCTCAGAGGCATCCTTGACTAAAATTAACCCACTACGTCAAATCTCAACTGTAAATAACGATCACGAACCTTACAGCTCTTATTTAAAGCAAACCTCATTTGCATGTTCATAGTGTCGCTACTAGCGCCACACTTACGCGCGTAGATCGAAATTTGAATCGACGTCATCTTTCAGATGTATAAACACGCCTACCAAATTTCGTTTATCTAGCACAGCTCCTTCCTAGTGTTGGGATTTTGTTTCCATCAGTGTATATGCGAATATAAACGAGCGGAAATATTCTCCCTAAAACTATTTCGCATACTTTCTTATTAAAGTGTTATCCCAGGGAACGCCATGCATGGCATTGATGTACAATAATTGGGAAATATTAACCTCTGGCATGAATTTAGCATTTTTATTGAGTCTATCGAGTGATCCTTGTCAAGTGTTTTGGCTTTTAATCCCTGTCGTATAGTTATAGCACCCGAAAATTGAATTTATGTGTTAGATGTTTTCCCCCGAACTAATTGGAACAGAAATTTGACGTAAAAAACTGCATTTGTTGTCTTAAAATCTTTTACTAGATTTGTTATATTGAAGTCATTATTTCATTTACGTACTTCGGAGAATAAAGAACAGACGATCAACTCCTTTTTGCATCTGGCTCAAAATTCGTCTGCTGTCTGCACAATAGATGCAAAATCCATGTACCGAATTTTATCCATCTAGGTCTCTTAATTTGTGCTTTCCTTGTTAATTTATATTGGAACAACCCTGCATACTTCCTTTGAACGGATTTTGCTGAAAATTTATTATCAATCTACAAATTTGTGCTAGAAATAGTGTGCCAAATGTTTTCTGTGTTTTTGAGTTATCTTGTCACAAATATACATTTTTCAAAAATTCGAACTCAGGGTCTAAAACGTGGAGGTTCATCAAAATCTCGAGTTCGAATTTATTAACGACTTCTTTGTTTGTACTTCGTATAAGAGAAAGTCAATCTTTGATCACATTATCTCAAACCAATACAGCACCTGGAGAAGTTTTTGTTCCGAATTAAGTAAAAAACATTTAGTAAGTATTTTAGCAGTGCATCAATGACATTGAGTATAATTTTTATATCAGGTTTTTTGTAAGAATGATCTTGTTTGCGAATGAATTTCTTATTAGGGCCAGAAAGAGAGTTTTACTTTTGAAATTTGAAACAGTATTTTCTTTGCTAACTGAAAGAATATTTGATTCCATATTTTGTTTATAGGATTATATATTTTGAGTTTGAAGTATTTCTCTCTTTTCCCGAGAAATTACTTTCTGCTAAATTATTTGTGTCTATTTAAATTCATAATAAACTAGAATTGTGAATGAAAAAAATTTATTAAATTTGTACATTTGTGATTTTCTTAATCTCATTTTTGCAATATGATGAAATTCGGCCCACAAAAATATTTTTGCCCAGAATGAAACTCCTTTTTTTCCATCAGTTGTATCAAGTTCTTTTGAGTAAGAGGAAAACTAATTTCAAAAACATTTATTTTACTCAGTTGTAGTAGTTTGTGTGAAATATTTATGTGAACTTGATTCCCAAATTGATTTTTATTTGCCCAATGGAGTAAAGAAATGTCTTTAAAATTCTTGAGATAGTAAAGAAGAAAGATTACGGCGAAATTCAGACTGAAATATTCGTTCTTGTTATCATTCATCACAGTATCTTTGTAGATCTCATCAACGAAGATATATTCTGCAACTCAACTTATCGAGTGAAATTCTGTCCTCATTTATTTGAAACATTTGAATAATTTATATGAAATGGCATTTATTTTGAACGAAATTGATGTAAAAGTCTAGAATGTCATATAAAATTCTTGAGAAGATGAGAGTAAAGGATCTTGTGAAGTGCACAGCAGTGCATCATTGGAACCTACGAGTTCATTTTCGTCGATGAGATCATCATAGTTTCGATGAGGACTTGTTCCACTTGAACTAGGACTAGTTGGTGGTGTAGATCCATTTTTTTCATTTAAAAACACAGTGCAAGGTTCTGATTTAAAGCTGAGAGTCAATTCATCTATAGGTGGACTGCATGTGGAGGTATTAGAAATTACTGGTACACCACATTTTTCAAGTTTGTTCTCCAATTCCTGTAAATGAACAATATGTTAAATATTCTACATCATTAAAACTTATTCAAATTCATAGTTTCTGTAATTTAAATTATGTTAAGGAATCTTAAAATTTTGTTTTAAGAATTTTCCATCAAATTTTTCTTTAGTATTTTCAACGAGCAATATTCACTTATCAAGTAAATATGTCTCTCGATATTACTAGCTTTACTATCATTTATGTCATTAAGACTTTTTGCTTGTTTGGAATTTTGGTGTAGAGAACATAAAAGTGCTAATATATTATTCCGAATTCCATTTGAATTTGTCTCACAACTTAAAACGATGTTTCTTTTCAAGAATGTGTTCAAGGTATTTGAATGCAGAGGTTTAGTTTGAAAGGATAGGAAGATTTTCCCTTACACTTAGGGGCTGTCTGCTTTGCACTTGAAAATTCCCTTTAATTGCATGATGTCAATATGATTCTCTTTGTATCTAGGTGGCATTTGTTAACTGAATGAATTTTTTTTTTACTGTACTCGATATTTGTAGGTTCTGAAACTTTGGATTAGTTTTAAAATAGTGGCAGTGTAGTATGCCTGCATTTCGCAATAAAATACCAATTTTACTTTTCGTTTTCGCCTAGAAGATTAATTTCTTTACTGAAGGAATTTTTTATTTTAAGATTTTAATCTAGTTAATCTGTTTAAATATTGGTTAATTAAGTATGCTGCAAACTTCTAACTGATAATATAGCTAGGCTAAGTTGCACTCGGGGATAAAGAACATGGCATTATTTGCTTATCCTATTCAAATTTAATTATTGATGTAAACACCTTATTTTTTAAAAACTGCTAAACTTATATATATATATATATATATATATA